>JACXGI010005035.1:25477-49701 GCA_016801175.1 Esox masquinongy | reverse complement strand
CCCCCCCCCCCCCCCCCCCCCCCGCACAGGGTAGAGGTGGACGGCTCCCTCTGTGACTTCACAGACATGACTACTGTGACATGACGGAGTATGGCCGGTCGAGTACAGGAAGTCGTGCTGGCTTACCTCTCTAACCTCAGACACGTAGGTGGCGCTCTCACGCTCTGCTCTCTCCAGCTCAGACTCCAGGTGCTGCTTATCTCTCCTCAACTGTGAAAGAGCAAAACAGGGTACTGACACAAGTACGAAAACCACATGTTTAAGGGGACAACTGATTCAAAGTAAGTATTAACACAACTGCTGAGAAATGTGTTTGGCGTGTAAGCGGAGGACTGACGCTGTCCAGCTCCCCGCCGTTGCTCAGTCTGTCCACCTCCTGCTCCAGTGCCATGACCTTCACACTCATCTAGGACAGAGCGCAGCAGTGTCACCACAGGCACTACATATACCAATGATGCCAATGACAACGTTGACAGGGCAATAACAAGACAACTTGAGTTGGCCAAAATGAACAGTCTTCAGGGGTTCACCTCATTCAGCTCTTTCTGAGACAGATCCAGCTTCACCTTCCAGCGAGACTCCTCCTGTTCTACACTGCTCTGAAGTCTCTGCAGGATGCCCTCCTGTGGATGGTACAGGGTATTACAGGTTACTTTCATTGCTTCCTCTCGACACATAATATTATCTACAGGGTACTGATAGAGAGCCTGTCCTCACCGTCTCAGCCAACACCTTCTTGTACGTCTCACAATCTTTCTGTAGAACCTTCTGGGCCTCTTCAGACTCCTTCAGCTTCTCGGCTAATACCTGGTGGAGGGAAAAGCCCTAGTTATGCTTCCATCCGAGTTATCGGACATAGACGCAGGGAATGGGTTTATGGACCTCGACCAAGACAATGGAAATGCATGAAGTAAAGTTTATGTAGGGAAAGAGGTCAAAACTCATTGAACCCCAACCTACACTTCTCAGACTTTGTTTAGGTATAATTCGGAAGTTTGACACATGGTGTTGCATCAATGCCATGGGTTCATCATCTTGCTAGAAGATCCACTTGAGGTCCAGTTTCAGCCTTCTGGCAGAGGCAATCAGCTTTTTTGGCAAAATGTCCATGTACTTGGTAGAGTTTACGATGCTATTGACCTTAACAAGAACCCCAGGACCAGTGCCAACAAACAGGCACATAACAGCAAAGATCTTCCTGCATATTACAGCAGGTTCAAGTTTCTTTTTTTCTTCATACATATCCTTGTTTTGATAGCAAACCGACTGCTGGTCTATGTGGCCACAGAGATCCATTTTCATTTAACCAGACCACTGCATGTGGTTCCAATCCACTTCCCAATGTCATTTACTCAACTCCAGGTGCTCTCAAGAGGCTTTTTCTGGCAACCCTTCGAAATAGGCATTTGGGCTGGAGGTGGGGGAATGAACCTAGTGATCTCAAGCAGATCAGTTGGCAAAGTATGGTGCTTACCACGCCAGGTTTCTGGGTTCATTCCCCACAGGGGGCCAGTACAAAAATATACACCCATACTACATAACTTTGTTTTTCACCTCAAGCACCATTTTCCTTTTCGCCCTATCCATTTTAAAACATGTCATTGTTTAGGAAACACGACAGACTGTCACCTTGGTGTCCTCAGGAGCTGCAGCTGGTTCACAAACAGGAATGGACTCCGCTGCCTGTGTCTCTCTCACTGCAGTCTCAAACCTCTGCAGCCACTTCTGGTGGTTCTGGGAGACAAGACAACAGAAGCAAAACTATGTTACACGGGTATGACAACATTTTATTTATTTTTTTTTACTGGTTACCAATCACATTGGTAACCAGTCTATTACAGCGATAAGGCACGTCAGGGGTTTGTGATGCGTTGTGGCGATCAACAGCTTTTGGGCGTGGTATATAGGCCATTGGCAACCCCCACCCCCTTGTTTTAATAAGAGAAACAGTATAAGAAGTCAACAGAACAGGTGTTCCCCAACTATGTGAGTATTTACCTGTTCAGTGGGCTGAGGCACTTTGGGTAGCAGTCTGTGCAGAACATCTCGACACTCTGCCTGGGCCTTCTCCAGTGCTGTCTGGTTCTCCTGAAGAGGCGGAGGAGAGGACATTCAACATTGACTGCACCCAGGGCTCTCACACTTCAGGGAACCTGTACAGTAATTGGCTGAATAGCTCTGCAGGCCGACATTCAATACCTTACTGCTTGCTTGGATTAACTCCTACCATCTCATGGTGCATATAGCAGCATGGCTCCAACAAGCTCAACTCCCTCGTTAACACACTCCAGGGTCACAGCAAACACTGTTCAACAGCCTCCCCACAACCATGAAAGAAGTTCATCAAGCATGTTCACTAATTCAATATAACCTCTCTCTAACAGGAAAACAATACATTATAGTAATGTAGTCCAGGCACAAGATGCTCAATGGATATCCATAAGGCTCCAAACTACCAGGAATGGACTAATGTTCTGTTGAACACCTCTACCATCAGATGGATTGAGTCCTATAACAGACAGCTGGCCTATTCACCTCTACTGTCAATAACACTTAATGTTGGAAGGTTGGAAGGGGAACAGGCGAAACACTACCACTTTCAGTCAATGGCCATATAAGACACTGTCTAGGATCTTCTGCATACAGCTTTAAGAAGGCCCTTTTCACTCTACCAAGATGACCGAGAGCAGCTGCTAGGAAAACCAGTACACCACGTACCCTGTCTGCTGCATGAACACAGAGAGGAGAGGGGGCACTGGGGGTTTGAGCTCAGGCAAAAATACACCAAACCCCACAACAGTCTAGAGTAGGAGAGCAACCTGTAAGTCTAGGGTTTTACTAGTGGGTCTCCAAATAAACCCCTACGGCTAAGATCAGATTCTTGCTGATGAAGAGGTAAAACCAAAAAAGATCAACGGGGTGGATATAAAAAGCGGTTAAAGCTGCAGAGTTATATATAGTCTATATTACCATCTGACATCTAATGGTTAGATGACAATACATGACAATGTCCACACAGGACAGGATCACCGTATGATTGATATGCAGTACGCTTTGCTTGCAATAACAATTTTACACAATGTTGACTGATTGCACATATTCTGGAAACTTTTTCAAAAGGTCATTATTGCAGGATTCTCTCTCTTTGGAAAATCTTGGAATAAACTGTGATTTGAAGCGGATATCAGTGTTGATGAGAGTAGACACGTAGACACACAGACACAGCAGAATGGAACATGCAGGATTGGAAATGAGGGAATCTTGTCAGGAAGAATAGGAGGATCATGATGACCATGGGTCTTTAATGTATTATGACCAACATGACATCTAGAGTCAGTCACTGCACACTCATTATCAACAGAATTTCCTTTACTTTGTTTTGAAATGAACGT
Organism: Esox masquinongy; assembly: GCA_016801175.1. Taxonomy (NCBI): domain Eukaryota; kingdom Metazoa; phylum Chordata; class Actinopteri; order Esociformes; family Esocidae; genus Esox; species Esox masquinongy. The sequence continues at coordinate 46,309 of JACXGI010005035.1, read as the reverse complement.
AGGCGCACTTTATAAGCAAAGCAGATTGTGTCCTTTAAGAGGTCAATGAATCATACCAAAGAATACCAAGCAGAGCTCAAGGAGAGGCATGTTAAAATCTAGGAGTCTTTCTGGAACTCCTGAGGGGACGGCATAATAGAGATGGACTGCCAATTATTTGGGGTCAAAGTGCAGGGTCAGAGGGGAAATGAGTATGCAGCAGCATCTGTATGAATGACGGGGTACTCTCTCACTGGTCCATCACAGCCACAGCTGTTTGGGGATGCATCAGGATTTCAAATCTAGAGTGAAGCAGACTGGAAGTGGAGTCCGAACCTTGAGGGCCTTGCTGAGCTTCCCCTGAAGCATGGACTCGGTGGCTGACAGAGCCTCCATTGCACTCCAGTTTTTCTCCCGAAGCTCCTGGTCAGTTTCAGAGAGATACCACTTTCAGTTCAGCCTCAGTGAAAAGTGTGCAGTGACCCAAAAACACCATTTATACAGGGATGAACAGAGAACCATTAGCTACAACGATCGCCCCCAAATCTAACTTTCTGTAGGGCTGTTCTGTCCTATGGAGTTTGAGTCTAGGGTTACAAAATAAAACCCTCACTACATTTTAGCTGCAAACCTCAGATTAAGAGTTGCCCACTAGATGTTTTTTCCCCCAAAACAATCTGAAATACCTGATAGTCCTCCCACATTGTCTAATGCCTCTAATATGCGTTACTGAGAGCGGCAGTGCGCTGACCAATAGTACACTGACAAGATGGGGAGAAGCACATCACATGACAGAGCTAGTTAACAAGGTATCGCTTGGTCACGGCAAAACTGTTCCTACATCCTGAAGTACATGCCGAGGACAGAACAGAGCAAACTAACGCCCCCGTTTCATCGTAGGAAGCCTTAGCCAGATAGATCAGGCTAACAGCTCTAAAATTAAAACGGTACGTTTTGTCACCCGCCGGAATATTTCCTAGTCGTCTGAAGTAACATAATTGTTTTGTCTGCATCAACATGCAACCTAACCACTTAGGCAGATTACTAGATGAAGCTGAGACACTGGATGCATGGGCAGTGTGACGTCACTGGGGCGGAGGGTGTGGTTTAGGAGAGCTGGTCAAGGATGAGGTCTGCAGCTGTTTCTCAGGGCTGGACTGATCGGTACAGGGTGGCTGACAGTGTGGGCTGAAGCAGCGGCTCTATCGGCACGACGGCACACCTACGTTGTTTTTGTTCCTGTGAAGGTCCAGGGACTCCCTCAGGTCAGACAGCTCTCCCTGAAGATCAGACACCTGTTTCTCTTTCTCTCCCAACCTGGGACGGGAGAACACCAAACACACATTAGCACAACTTAGCACGGGCACTCCCGGGTAGCCTCGTTCCAATGGACACCTACGCCCCATTTGGGACAGGATTAGTTTCACCGGGGGATGGAGTAACATTGTCAAAACCACACAGCCCAGATAAAAATCTACCATAGCAGTATTTTTCACGTGACAGGAATCAACTTCAGCATACTCCCAGTATCTTAGACGTTTAAGACTTGTTGTTGTGTAAAGTGTGATTTTGTTCATGAAATAAATTATATTTTAAATATGTATGAAAAATAGATCACTAATATATTTTGTTTAGATTGGAAATCGGCCCAGGCATGTAAAAAAATAAAAATACCCCCCCCACCCACTTTTGGCAGCAATTGCATCTGAGTGCTCTCAAGTGAATTGTGAAATGTTTTTTCTAAAATGATTCAGGTTCTGTCAAGTTGGGATGATGGCAAGACGGTTTTGCTCTACAATAATGCCTGTGCTTATGTTTTCTCACAGTTATTTTACCAGGTCGTATGGCAAGAACTGATTCTTAAAGCAACGAGGGTTAACGGTCTTGCCCAGGGACAGAACATCAGTCTTTTATTGACTAGAAACGGTGACTTTTCATTTCCTGGCCCAATGCTCTTGACCACTAGGCTACCCTTCCACCCCTAAATCTGCATTCCAATTCTTTTCATGAGAAAAACAGCAGTCTGCAGATCTCAAGCACTCCCACTATGACGCAGCCAACACCATGCTTGATAATGAAGAGGAGTTATTCACTGGGGGGTTGGTTTGGATTTGCCATAAACAAAAAGTATTAACTTTTTTGCAGTATTATATGAATGCGTGGTTGCATATAGAATGCATGTTTTGGATGATTTATTTTTCTTCACTGTCACAATTTCTGATGTGAACCATAAAGTCTATACCAGAACCACTACCAACTGGAAGGAACATACTCTCTGGCTTTCTACCCTGATTGAACCCACAGGCAACCAAGGCCCAACAAGGAGTCGTTGGATCACAAGGCAAGGCAGCCATATTTGGTTACCAACCCCTAGCCTCACAAAGACACGGCTAACTGTGACATCCCTCCAGTTGCCACTGGAGACAGTGACGTACCTGCTGTTCCATCCAGTGGCAACTGGAGACCTTAGTGTAAAGAGGTACTGCAGTTTCAGTAACAACATGGGAACAAACTGACGCTTAAGATTAAGTGCTACAGGTGATGGATTTTCTATTAGATTAGTCAATATAATGTCTGCACACAGATCAGGATGGGTAAGTATATTATTTTAACGTTCTTCAAACCAAAAGCCAATATCAGATTATCACGGTTTAATAAACTAAAACAGTAATTTTTCCTAAGACATACTGAAATCTCTTAACACCAAAAACAGTCTCTAGGCTTCGGTCATTGCAGTAAACTTTGAATACAGTTTCTGTATAAATAAGCGCAGCGTTCTATAGTACAGGTTTGTGTGTGAACAGGGCTTTTCACTGAAAGGGACAGGGAGTATTGCAGGGACACGCTACTCACGCTGCCAGCAGTTCCGTGCTTGGAGCCTCTGTGTGGGTCTGCTGGGAAACAGAAAAGGCTGTTCGTTACGTAACTCTCTCTCCCCCTCTCCCTTTCAGCCAATAAAAGTGACCAATGAACTGCCTTGAACATTGTCTTTCACCTGTTGCTGCTGCAGCTCCAGAACCTTGTTGCTCAGCTCCTTAGCCCTTGCTGCCAACTCACTCTGTAGTGTCTGGATCTCCTGGTCCTTCGCAGCCAGCCTGCAACAGGGGTGTTTTAGTCTAACTGTCAGTGGTCTAAAAGGAGTCAGACTGAGGAGCAGAGGGGGAGACTCACTGTGCGTGTATTTCTAGGAGTTGGGCACCGGAGCGGGTGGTGTCCTCCACCCCCTTCTGTCTCAGCTGGTCCACGTCAGCCTGTAGCGATGCCACCTGCTGCCTCAGAGCCTGTGAGGACAACAAGGTCACAACGACACCCAGCAGTGAGACACAGTGCAAACCACAACCACAGTAGGAACACTGCCTCAAAACGCTCCATTTGAATAAATTGAATTATATTGGAATATTTTCATTTGGTGGCCTAGTGTGGTCCAGGATGGGTTTAAATCTGACCCCCCGAATGTCGTTTTATCTCCCCTATCTAATAAAACAGAAAAATGCCTGAAAAAAATATTTACTTTTAATTAGGATAAAAAAATCATTTTTAGCACAATTATGAACACACCTCAACAGTCATCACTTCGCTGGAGCACCTGGCCCGTGCTGCTTCTAGGCTCTCCTCCAATAACTTAATCTGGTCATCTTTCTCTTTGATTCTTAAAACACACATTGACAGTTTGGTAAACACAAAACCAACTGTCCATGAACAGGTCTGAATGAATGTTTCATAGCTTTTGACATGGAAAAGTGGCATTTTCATTTCCTTACTTGCTCTGTAGTTCTTCGACTATTGAATTGGATGATGCCTAAGGAATGATGAAAAGAAAAAAAAAAAGACAGTTGAGGGAACAGTGCTGAGACTGTCAAAATAAAGATGAGATCAGTAAGGTTCAGTGAAGTGGGTCTATTTACCTGCTCAGTCGTCTGAAGCTTTAAAGCCTCAATCTCTTGTTTCAGAGCCTCATTCTCTTCTCTTACAGTCTGTGACACCGAAAGCAATTCAGTTTAATACACTTGAACCTCATTTTTGGCAACAAAGAAAACTGAGGGTCACTGTGGTGACCCATTTTAGTTCATTCCCCCGATCCTCACCATTAACAACTCCTCTTTATTGGCCACCTCAATCAGCCCTGCTTTCAGCAAGTCCTCCACAGTCTTGATTTTCTCTTCCCTCTCTTGGACACTGTGCACGGTACGACAGACCAACAGACAGACAGACAGGGAGAGAGCGAGAGACAGAGGGAGATAGCGAGAGACAGAGAGAGTGTCAACTTGTACAAGTATAGCATTGTGTTCTGGTATGGCCTTAAAATGACATTTCTAAACAGACATAAGAGGATAATAGTAAAACAAATTGTAAAAGATAGCGTTGGAGCACATTTAATGTAAATATTTCAAATAAAAAAAAAAATGGTAGCAGCAGAATCGTAAAATCCCTCAGTATCTATGTTGCTTTGAAACGCGCGCGCACGCACGCACGCACGCACGCACGCACCTCTTCTGGAACTGGTCCAAGGCAAGCCGAGTGGCAGCCTAGATTAGGGGAAGACGGAGAGAGAAAGGGTGTGTCAATGGGGGTGCATACTGAAGGACTGGTCGATCGCAGCAGGAGTGCAGACTAGGAAAACAGGCGTGGTTCACTTCTGACCTGTTCAGAAATCTGAGCCTGCAGATTCTGGAGCTCTGCCTTCAGTGACATGTTGTCATTGTGCATGGCCTGCGGAGGAGAGCAGCGGTGAGGTGGAGTCCCAAAGTCAATAACATCTGTTATACCAAGGAGTTTGCGATCCATTTGACACTATGTACATTGCATTTGTAGAGTATTCAACCCCCTTAACCTTTTCCACAATATTGCATTACAAAATGGCATTACAACTGATTTGCCATTGTTTTTGGTGATGATCTACAGAAAGTTCCAAGTGAAAGAGAAATGCAAGACATTTGATTTGAGACATTTCTTTTTTCATGGAACACTAATACCTTGATTACAAGTATCCAACACCCGAGTCAAAACATGTTTGAAACAGCTTTGGCAGCGATTATATCTGTTAATCTTTGGCTAAGTCTAAGAAGTTCGCACACCTGGATTGCACAATATTTGCCCATCGGTTTTTTGTAATTTATCTCTGTCAAGTTGGTTGACGCTCACTGATATCCAAAGATTGTCAAGCAAGCCAAATTAAGTGATTAGGTCACTAAGGGACATTCAGGAAAGTCTTGGTAAGCATCTACATTGTAGAGTTGGCTTTGTTTTTTAGGCAATTGAACTGCACAAAGGTGAGCTGGTCTACCAGTGCCTGTCTGAAAGCAGACTGTACGGTGTTTTTCCCAATAGGACTTAAGTTGACAGTGGTTTTATGTTGACAAAACATTTATAAGAAAAATTTTTAAAACCATATGTGCAGCAGTATTAACAACCATGCTTCACCAAGAAAGACTCCATGTTCACCAGTGTCTGTGTGCAGCACCGCCACAGACCAACACCAGTCAGTTATTAGACTGTTATGGAGGTTCAGACCCTTTTACAGGGTGTTACTGTGGGTACCTGCATGTTGGTTTCCCTGGCCGCACCACTGCTCCTCTCAGCATTCAGGGAGTCCTCCAGACTCTTCCTCCGCTGCTCCTTCTCAGCCAGCCTGCAGACACGACGGCAATCAGCCACACAAGCCATGTGATTAGGACAACAGTCACGGAGGACATTTTACGGAATCGTGACATTCAACCATCAGGCTACATAGATTCGGGGTGGGTGAATGTGCGCGGTGGGGCTTTTTTGAACATGTAAACACTTACAGCTTCTGTAGCTCCTCGAAGTGAGAGACAGTAGTCACCTGACAGAGGGAAGACAGTGGTCACAATACGCGCACACAGGCACACACAACTACATCAAGTCCTGCTGATGAACTGAATGATTCAACACACCTGGGAGCTCAACTGGGCCTGCAGACTCTCGATTTGGGCTTTAAGGTTCTCGTTTTCACTCAGCAGATCCTGTCCGGAGCAAAGGGTGTTATTTTTTTCGTGGACACCAGAAATACTTGGCATGTTTAAAAAGAAGCCCCACCTGGCACAAGAACTACAGCTGTAACTGATCAGCGAGCGCACTGACCCCAGAGAAGGGTTTTAGTTCTACACACCAGTGGTCGTAAACATGAAGGCTGAGCCCCTACCTGGACCTGCCCAGAGTCGTCAGTCAGACTGTGCTGGGACACCTCCAGGAGCTGCATCACCTTCTGCTCCACCTGCTCTTTGGAAACAATGGTGTCGGTCAGGCTGCTGTGCAGCGTCTGGATCTCTTTGTTCTTGTTGTTCATCTCGGTCTCCACCACCAGCAGCTGGCTCTGCAGGTCTGAGGAAGGACGGACACACGAGACCATCCAATACAGATTGTCCAATACCATCCAATAACCAGCGCCCCCCGTGGGACTGAATGGGCCCCGGCTGACTCGCGGCTGGGATTTTTACTTATTAGCAACGTGTGGTGCGTTAGCTTAAGTTTTTCGAGAGGACCGTTATATATTCTCAGGGATCACCTTCTTTAGCAGCATGAAGTTTCTCCCTCTCCGCATTGACATTGTGGAGGTAGTTCTGGACCTCGTCCCAGCGGCGCTTGGCGTCCTGCAGTTGAGCCTGGTGACAAGAAGCCGGCAACATTGAGCCCTTTAACACTGCAGTGCAGTTATAGACATGAGAAGCACAGGAAAGGCTCATCTGACTGTCGGTTGCAGGGAACCAGTGTTTATACTGAGCACAAAGCTTCAAACAATCCCACTTCCTTCGCCAACAATTCTCCACTTCCCTGTTATATTAACCCGCCCAGCCCTCCTTAGGAAAGACGGACACAGACCCTCCCGTTTATACAGTGAGAAACCCTGGACAGTCCAGGTCTCACCGAGAAGAAGGTGCCTTTGTGTTTCATGTCCGTGGGGCAGCCCAGTCAACTAAAGGCTGAATAAATACCTAACCTAACCCCTCCCCCACCACATACCTCCAGCTGAGACACGTTCTGCTTGTAGTTGACCTCCAGCGACTTCCTCTGGTGCTCCTCCTGCTGTAGCTTGTTGTTGTTCTCCGTCAGCTCCTTCATGAGACCAGAGTACTCTGAGCGCAGCTGGCTGAGCTCCGACGACTGCCTGCCATGCATACCCCAACAACTATCACAACCCACACTTATCCACAACCCACGTCGCCATGGAGACTGGTATTGGCTACTTCGACACAACATTGAAGACGGCAACACGCACGAAACAACCAGGAAACAGATGCCGGCGAGGTGCCACTCACTTGCTCTCCATCTGGTTGGTGGCTGTGCTGACCGCGTCTCTCAGGATGCCATTCTCCTGCTGAAGCCTGGCGATCTGACCCTCCAGCTGTTCCCTCAGCTTCTGGAACTGCACAGTACACAGGCCTGGGAGTCAACACTTAGCCGCCGTACAGCCACACATTGTACAGAAAAGGAACGTGCGAAAATGCTTCTCCGATCAAAATCCCCATTAAAGCGATTGGGCGATGTCACAGCTACAGTAGCTAGTTAATCTACACGTCATCAGATCACAGTCCCTTGGTACAAAGCAGGTCAGTGTGTAACTTCAAAAGGGTGTAGTAATGACAGTTTCAGCTACTTAAGACACTGGATTGCCTCAGTCTTTAGATTGAGAAAAGTCCTCCCAGGTATTGCAATGGTGCAAGGAAAGTTATCCACCACAGTCTAGTTTTGCGCCTTAACTCAAGTATCAAAGTTTAATTATTCAATGCAGCGTATAACACAGCGTCGTCCTGCACAATGAAATTCTTGTGACATGGAACACGTAGTAAGAAACTGTAGCACTTGTTGGGGTGTTAGTCGTTAGCCGAGTGAACTTGACCTTATAAGCACGGACCCGGCTAACTTCTTGTTTGGACAAGTAGTGCGGAAAACAGCAGAATGGCTTGGTGCAACATGTCTCAGAGGACACAGTTTGCAATATTTAATTCTCCCAAGAATGCTTGGAATGGCCGCGACAAGACATGGTTGTGTGCCTGGTTTTTAAAACTGGAGGTTGATGAGTGCTTCTGGACCAACGTCGTAGTTGAAAGCACGACAGTGACGGTAGTTTAACTCATGGTCCGTTGTGTGAGTGGTGGGTGGTCACCTTCATCTGCATGCCTTGGAGCTCAGCTTGGGCTTTGGCCTGCATGACGTTCAGTTCCTTTTCCATTGCCGCACGCTGCTCCCTCAGAACAGCCTCTGCTCTCATCGTCTTCTGCTGCAGCTCCTAACAAAGAAAAGGGGCAAAACAGCAGCAGAACAGTGTTAGAATGAAACGTCAGTGACATTGTTGTAAACAACCAGTGACATAGTCAAAGGACATGCATTGTTGTACCAGTGGATATCTTAGTGGAAAGGTGATCTTAGGCGTGAGTGCAGTGGTACCTTGCTGAGCTGCTGGACCTTGTCCTTGGCAATGGAGGCCTCCTCCTGTAGAGTTTTGAGGAGCCTCTCCCTCTCCTGCGACGTGGGGTCAGCCTTAGCAGCAGACCTCTGCCAGGCATCCAGGGCAGAGGGGTTCTTCTCTTTCAGCACAGTGACCACACTGACCGCCTCTGCCTCAGACAGGACCAGGCTGCCCAGGCCCACCAGCAGCTCCTTCAGCTTCACTTCAGAGTTCTCTGCGAAAACGCACCCAACCAAGCAAATGATAACGGAAGTGTCATGTGGTGGCCGAGTGTGGACTGGATTAACGAACCATCAGGTTTAATCACAAAGTAGCAGCCATGCTGGATGCAGAAGTGTCGCCCTCTCACCTTTGTCGGTCTCGTTCTTCTGTTTCTTACTCCCCTTGTAGAGTGCGTCATCACTGTGGTTTACAGGAGCCAGAGACTCAGCCAAGGCATCATCCACAGGGGCTGGAGGAGACAGTTGCACAGTAAAGAACACACACAGCTGGCCCAATGATTACACTGATGTTTTAGTACGTCCACGTCATCCTTACCATGCTCAGTCTTCTGCTTCTTGGCAGAGTTTTTCTTCTTGCCAGTGGTGGTGACTGGGGGCGCCGCGCCATCCTGAGCCTTAGTTTCAGCTGGCGCCGGAGGCTCCTTTCTGACGGCAGCCGGAGCCTTCTCCAACTTAATCTCTTCCTCCGCTACCCAAGAACCCAACAAAAAGATAATTAGGTTTCTGAGATAATGGATGCGACATCTTTTGTGCGCTATGAAGGCCTTGTGATACATTTGTGTAGATGTTATTTTGAGGAACAGCAAATTTCTCCCTCACCCCTCCTCATACCGCCCTGTAAATCATCTGATTTGATTGGGAAGGATAATTGTGCACACATGACACTAATGACTGGCCACAGGGAAGGCACTAGCCCCGTTTACTTTTTCAAACACGCAGGCAAACACACCACGCCCCACACATCCTCCTCCCATTGATGCAACCCGTCTTCTACTCACCAGCCTCCATCTTCTGCTTCTTCTCCTTCTTCTTCTTGCTAGAGGGCTGGGGCGGGGTCTGGACAAGGGGCTGAGGCTGTGGGTCAGGCTTGGGTGAGGGTGGACTTGGTTTGGCCACCGGGGCAGGGGGCTCTGCTTTGTGGCCAGCTGGCTTGGAGCCATTCATTTCAGGTTCCTCGGCAGGGGGAGCGATTGCAGCAGCAGCTGCCTTGGCGGCTTTCTTCTCCTTCTTCTTCCTCTCCCTCACACCCACAGAGGCCTCGGCTAGAACTCCCACCGGGGCCAGAACAGGGGTGGGTGGGGCCACAGGGACAGGCTCCTCCTCCACAGCAGTGGGGCTGCTAACGGCGTCGGCCATGTCAAATTCTCGCAGGTCTTCTTCAGACTCCCCACCTCCTCCCCCACCATCCCTACTGCTCTCCTTCTTCTTGCCCTTTTTCTTCTCATTCTTCTTGCGGGTGTCCGGTTTGGACGGTGGCAGTTTGAGGTCCCGTTTCTGCCTGGCCAGCACCTCATCATAGGAGGTCTCTTTCATGAAGAGCCAGAAGAAGAGGAACATGAGAGCGATGACCAGGGAGGGGGCCAGGATGACCAGGTACTGAGAGTCATAGATGTCCAGCGCCATTCTGAAGAGAGAGTAACAATGAGTCAGGACGATCATGCACAAATGTGACATTAAAGAGGATTCCCCTTACAGCAACTAGGCCATTTATAAACATCCAGGTTAGCCAGATAGTGGCACAGACCCACCCAGGCAAAGGGAAGTGGAGAAACCCGACACCCAAGATTAACAGCTCCAGGCCGTTACTGCCAGCCCAGTTCAGCCTGATATGAACACCTGCGGTACAAGAACACATTCCACCTAACACTCTGTGGCTCTTCGATAGGAGGCTGCTGGCACTGTAGCTGACACATCCGAAATCTTTTATGGGTTTGATATACTACAGCATAAACGCTAATGTGTTTTCCACATGGCACACATTCATTTCATTTAACAAATATGACAACAGTACATTTTTCTCCTAGAGACAGAGAGAGACAGGAGTTTGCAGAGTAAGGAGTGAGGTGGGATTAACATGTACGTACGGAGGACGACTGTATTCCTTGAACCTTCGTCCTCTCATCTCTGTGATATGGTCTTAAGGGTTCTGCACGTGCAGACATTGGTTGAGAAATTAGCACCTCAGACGAGTCCTGACTAGTGATTGTGGCATTCACACTTGCCGTTCCCAGCAGAAAATGCTATGTAGAAATTACGTTTTACGAAAGCAGACTCCCTAGTTGACTTTTCCTAGAGTTGTCTACTCCCTCGGAGTGGCTCAGAGTTCGCAATTAGCCTCTAGCGATTGAGCAAGGCCAATCACTGTCCTAGACCAGAGGCTAATACCTTCTTCATACACACACAGGATGGACCAAAAACTACATAGTAATATACTAACAAAAATAATTTACCTTAATGACATCCTTTTTTTTACTTGATGTTAGATGGTTCCTCACCTCGACAGTCTATGGGAGAAGAAAAAATGTAATCCTTTGTTCAGTTTTCTTTAGACTGCCATTACAAACTGCCACAACATGTCTAAAGCCAATGGCAGTAATCAGTTAGCGTAAGCATGTTAACAAAAATAAAAGTATCAAAATCACCTGAAATAAACTCAATATTTTGGTTGAAGCTGAACTTGAACATGATAGGCCCTTTACAAAGGATAATGCTCACACACCCAGAACAGTTGCCTTGACCCATAAGATTACTACCAAGGCGAGAAACCATCTGATCAAGATATTTATTAAAAAAAAGCGAACATGACACTCCAAACTTAATTCAAGAGGGCTTTGCAAGGGGCAAAAATACACACACGTGTGTAACTACCACCCCCAGTGCTGTAGTTGCACGTCTGTGCCAGCCTGTTTAGAGGTGAAAGGGTAAAAGGATTATTTTCACCTGGCTCACCCGAGAAAGAGCAATGTTAGCACTAAACAACTACAGAGTCTGGGAGTGTCCCTTAGCACAGTAATGTTGGCAGATGTTAAGGGTGTCACTGACTTTTGATAATTGACAGTAATCACCATGGGGGGCAGTATTACAAAGTCAAAACAACTATTTTATTATTTGAAAATGAGTCACTCCACTGGAGACGTGCAGGGCAAAGCACTATGAGTGACCGGCAGGGAAACGTGTTTAGTGGCCAATTCCCCATCTGCCACAGCCTACATGTACAACACCTTTGTGGTAGTTAATCTATAAATATAAAACAGATGCAGGGTACAAACTTGGTGTATGTTTAGACTCACAAGCTAGTCACAACATTTTACTCAGGAGACTTAAGACTTAAGTCTAGGATTCGAATGTCTAGGATTCGAGACACAGAGCATAAAAAAAGCCATGCAATGTGGAACCAACCCAACATCTTTTGGGCAGGCCTTTATTGTGGGGCCATAACAATCAATTCGCTCACAAGGAAGGGGCATAGGTTTCAAAGCAGTGGGTGTTGGAGTGCTGCTGCTTATTGCATGTGGGCTCGTAGCCACTGTTTTGGGCAGAGATCACAACAGTCTGATAAGGCAAGACTATGTTAGGAAAACACATCACACCCAATCACAGCTACAATGTTGAATGACCATGAATCATTGCAGCACCTCAGCAGAGACACCGATGTTTGACTTATTTTGAATTTATTTTCTAATGGGACTGCAGTAAATACCTTAATTATAATTGCGAAGTTAATTAAATCTTCTTGAATTGTGCAACGGGCCTAAATTTGGGTGAGTTTGAGAAAAAATTACAAGTATATGTCTCACAAACAACAAACGATAACGTTACACCTCTTTTTATAATTCAGGAAAAACTCTTGCACAAAGAAAACTTGGACAAAGATTGCACCAATCTGCATAGAGACACATCAGCAACCAGAAATGTATGACTCCCACTAAGGGAGCATAGGTTTATGGGGAAGTGTGACTACCTTGATAATCAAGCTAAAATAACAAAGCCTATGATAAGGTAGTCTAAGTACCTATTCAGACAGTTTCTTCAGGGCTAGATAATTGGCAGGTTTGCTTGTTTAGTTTGTTACATATTTAGTTATTGTCATGAACTGCTGTTGATCTCAATAGAACAAGTAACTATAGTTATATGGACTCAAATATCCTAAGAATATTTGAAAATGACAGCACTTTCATTCCTTGCAGGTGGGAGCAAACACTCAAACCCCTACACTTTCTCCACATTGGGTTGTTATGCGGAAAGATTACTTTGCCCATGTCTAAATTCCTATGTGCGCTCGAAAACAGGATTTTCTTCAAGGACCTCTGTATTTTGCTGTTCATTATTCCATCTATACGGACCAGCTCCCAGTCCATCACTGAGAAGCATCCCCAGTGCATGATGCTCCCACCACCAACGTTCACCATAGGGATGGTGCTAGCCAGGTGGTGAGCAGTACTTTGTTTTCGCTGGGCGTAGCCCTTGGCATTCAGGCCTAAAATGTCAAATTTGGTCTCATCAGACCAACTAATATTTTTCCTCAAGGTCAGGGTTTCAGGCAGCATGTCATATTCCATTAACTCTGTAGTGGTTTCCATCTAACGGTCCACCATAAAAGCCTGATTGATGGAATGCGGCAGAGATTGTTGTCCTTCTAATATTTTTAATTTTCTATTAAATGTAACAAAAATTAAATTTTCTATTATTCTAAAACACGTTTTCGGGGTAATGTGTGTAGATTGATAGCAAAAGAAACAATCAAGTATAAATTAAGATTATAACACATCAATGTAGTTATAATACTTTCCAAAAGGAACAGTTAGACTAGCAACCAAATGAAACGTTGACCCACAGCTATTATAGATTTGTAGTCCAATGGACTGAATTTTCGAAGACTGTCATAGAAAGTAGCATGTTAACAATGTAGCTAAGCCAGCCAGTCCAACCTTTACATGGATACATATTGGACAAATAAGCCACTGCAGTGAAAACTATGCATGTGACAAAGTGACAGTAAGTTCATACAGGCATTTCCTGATCTGTATTTGATTAAAATTCATCATTTGACCATCAATGTCACCACTCAGGTGCCATACACATAAGTGACACATTTGTGTTTACACTAGTGGCGGGAAGTTCAACCTCTGGCGCTTCTCCACTGCATGGTACCGGCTCGAATCTACTCGCCTCTATTCGCTTTGGGAGCTTTTCCAATGCGTGGTACCAGCTCGACTCGACTCTACACGCTTCCACTGGTTAAAAGTTAGGATAGTACCTGGTACCAGATATTTTTTTAGTACCTGCTCCGTCGAGGTTCCAAGCGAGCAGAGGCGATACCAAAAGGTGACGTGAAAACACAGAACACTTCTGATTGGACAAGAGTGACTCAAAGCGTGCAGCAAAGCAAAACAAGCTGTTGTGCTGTTAGCTGTCCAGTGTCAGAGAATGGTTTTATGAGACGAGAACGGCGCGCCTTTGCGGGTCTGTCCCAGGATTCCTTGCATTGAAATGGGTTAATTTCAGTGCCAGCGCATTGGACCAGATTCGTAATTTAAGCGATGACATTTTCCCAAAACTCCTCTCGGTCTGGACCCATGCACTGGCCTTGAAATCAACTCTTTATACCCATGAGAGACCCACGAAGACGCGCTGTTTTTGTAGCCTACAAAAGGACCACGTCATTTTCCTCTTCTGGGTTTTTCGATAGGCTATCTGGCACACATTGCACTGGTCAAAATAGTAATGTCAAGCCAAACAGAAGCAGCCTACCAAGCTTTCTAACCATTTTTGCAGTCTGCAATGTATTAAGACCAAAGTTACTGCTCACGCGTCCTTCCTCGCTACTGCCGGTATAAACGCTGTCTTGGGTACAGTAGGCTACTCTCGAGTCAGTCGGCGTGGTATTATAGCCGGCAATTAATAAGTCGATTATTTATACCTTTTTTTATCGAGATGGAGGGATTATGTTGGTTGTTTTAAGTGTGTTGGTGTTGAGTTGTTAGGTGTATACACTTAAATCTAACAGAACATTGCAGTTACGTCATCTTTTATACTGCAGGGCGATAATTCTATTCTACTTATTCATTGTTTTTCAAACAGGGTCTGTGACCATGTTATCCAGATTTAGTTTACTTTTGATTTGGCACTTTATGGTCGAAGCTTGTCAATTTAAAAGAAAATTTATGGAGATTTTTCTGTTCACTGCAGGGTTTACGTTAGTTGGCAAATGCTGGCTTTTCGCCGGTATCAGGTTTATGATATATCCATTATTGTTCCCGTGTGTGTCGCGTTGGAGGTGGCTTCACTGCAGTTTTTCTGTGATGTCACTATGGGCGGGTACAGGGTACTATCTACAGTGGAAAACAATGCGAGGCGTGTATAGCCGAGTCGAGCTGGTACTATGCGGTGTAAAAGTTCCCAACGCCAGTAGAATCGAGGCGAGGCGAGTAGAATCAAGGCGAGTAGAGTCGAGGCGGTACAATGTAGTGGAAAATTTTTGAGTCATTCTGTAAAAAGAGGTGCAGCAATTAGGGTTAAGTGGCTTGTTTAGGAACAGAACATAAGCTTTCACCTTGGTAGTAGGGAAATTAGAACCTGGGACCTTTCAAACACTAGGCAGACACCCTAACCATTATGCCAACTTCCTACCCGATTTTTTGGCTCTAATGCATGTTAACTAGTTTGCATATTGGGTTATTCCCATAAAATGATCTCCTTTGTGTGCACCATGTCAGCACACATCCTAAATGGACAATCTGATCAATTCACCTAAGGGAATCAATAAACATTATAGCCTTTGTTAACCTCAACAAGCTGAATGAGACGATCTCCACGTACTAGTGGTAAAAATGAACTAAAATTAAAATTGCCAAAAAACTAGGGCTGTCAATGTAAAGCAAAATAACCATATCCAGCTTTTCACCAGAAGGTACTTGTAACCACATGGCCGTCAGACAGTTTTATGAGCCAACCTCAATCCATTAAACTACAACAGCCAACGATACCGCTTATATTTTGCTCAAACTGTGCTTAGCCAGCTAAGTAATGCTTATATTTTCTTACTGTAACTTAAGATACTGTGGGACATTAATTGAGGATCTCCCTAGTGGCAGGAGTTTAATAACACTTGCTTTAATAACAACATTGTGCAAGTCAAGCTAGCTTCACAAGATCTGTTTCCAAGGTGGGGCATACTGTACAATAATGGGATGGTGTGAGTGAGAAAGAGTATCTATGTAAGAGAGAGTAAGCGAGTAAAGTTAACTGATTAAAAGCTAGCTACACTTATTTCATAAGATTCTTGGACATGTTCAAAGGTCTTTGTTCACTGTATCCAAAGTTGTTCCTTCTATTGCCATTGCTATTGCAATTGGGAGAATTCAAGAAAGCTTCCAGACATTTTCAACCACAAAATTGTTGTCCAGATCACGGTCTGAACATGTACGACAGAACAGCTTCCAAGTGCGTTCAGTAAGTGGACTTCTGATTTAAATAACACTTGTAAAGCATACTTGAACAAAATTAGTATGGCTACAGTGACTTGTAGTTTAGTAGGACTGGAACTTGTGACTGAGAACCAACATTATAGAAAGGTTTGGGCATACATGCTAGAATATTTTTCTGTGTAATTTAATAATTTTGATTCTGAGAACTTTGGTTGTATGTCGTATAGTCCTGCCATTGCTAATGTGATTGTCCAAAATTTCTGAGGGAAAAAAATGCTAATCTGAGGAAGCAGTGCTTGTGAGGGGAACTGGTAAGCTAACCTGTCAATGCCCTCCCACTCAGTGTTTATATTCGTGTCAGCAATAGTACAGGATTCAGCTGTGTCTAGCACCATCAGATTTATGCTGGACCTCTTAGGTAGGCCTTAATTTGGAGTAAGCAGATTACCCATGATAATACATTAAGAATAACTTTCCACTGCAGTGCTTCTCAGGGCCTGAGGCCCAGGGCCGGTTTCATCTAGGCCACACACACACACACACACACACACACACACACACACACACACACACACACACACACACACACTTTCGTCAGATAATTTTTCAAAGACAACACCTCAAGAATAAAATATATTATTTGAGTTCATCCTATGCACTGTATACGACCAGGGTCAACGCTCAATTCACAGCACATCAGATAAATGCAACTTCTAAGCCACCTTTATATAGTAGGCAGTATAGAGATGTCATGAAATATTCACCAAGACAGAAACAACCATTGTACTACCATGTGGGGAAATTTTAACTCCATAATGGCTAAGATAATTCAGACAGAATCTAAGTCTACACTCTTATTTCTGCAAAGAGAAAATAACTGCTCAGTGTTTTGGCCAGGTATCTTTGTAGAGTAAGATTCGGATATCGGCAAGTTAGCTTTGTTATCACACAATTTGAAAGTCTTTCTTCCATAGCAGCACAAAACATACTGGTAGTAAAAGCAGCTACACACATTTTAGGAAAAAGAACAAAATGCACCAGTGTGGCTAAATAACAGCAGGGTGTCATG
Organism: Esox masquinongy; assembly: GCA_016801175.1. Classification (NCBI taxonomy): domain Eukaryota; kingdom Metazoa; phylum Chordata; class Actinopteri; order Esociformes; family Esocidae; genus Esox; species Esox masquinongy. The sequence continues at coordinate 29,404 of JACXGI010005035.1, read as the reverse complement.
TAGGACAATGTACTCAATAGGAGAATTCTTGTTGTGAATGCAAGGTCACACAGTCAGGAAAAAAAAAATATGACAGATTGGTGCAAAAGCAAACTCAGATTAGGGAAAGGCTGGAACACTAACCCTTTCAGCACGAAACAACAGCAGCCACTCAAAATGACTTCACCATCATCCTGCAAATGGTTGGGATATTTCTGGTGTGGTCTCATAAGCAGAACTAAACACTAAGCAGTGTGGACAGGAAGGGAAGGGGTAGGGTGAGTCATATCATGCCTTCTAGCTTTCAGCCCAGACTATGCCAAAGACTGGAAGGTGCAAAAGTTTCTCACTGCAGCAGGAGTCATGTCCCAGCATGGAAATTAGTCCGGACGACAAAGCCCTCTCGGGCCATTAGCTCCCCGGAATCCAGCCACTTGGCTATCTGGACCTCCTCCTTTGGCAGGGACAGCACTCACAGCCTTGCATCAGGAACCCCTAATAAACTGAATCAACCAAGATTGAGAGGCAATACAACCAGTCTTTCATGAAACGCTAAACATGACCTGAAAGCAGAATATTTGTTAACACCATACGTGTTTCGATGTACCTCAGCTAGTTTCAGTATGATATTTTAGTTGGTACTATGTAGGGCCTATGTTCTAAACACAACGTAAGTCTCCAAAAATTGTGTACGGTTTCAGTGGCTTTTGAAAATATTCAGACCCCTTCACTTCCTCCACATTTTGTTGTGTAATGGACTAAATTCTAAATCGATTCAATATTTGCCATGATCCTACAAATTGAGCTAATGCATCCTGCGTTCTTTGATCATTGTTGAGATGTTTTCATACAAGTCCATCTGTGGAAAATTAAATAGGTTGGACATGATTTAGAAGGGCAAACGCAAATCTAACTATTAGGCTTGAATCCCAAGTGTTACATTGGCATTTTTAGATTGCTGCTCTAAAAGATTTACCGACTGCCTCCACCCTAGACCCTTTTACTCCCTCTACTTTCTCAGCTGTCTTCGATCAGTTTGAGTCTGTATCACTTTCATTATTAACAAAGGTAGTTAGTACCATGCGCCCCACAAATTGTCCCCTGGATTCCATTCCCTCTTGTCTTTTAAAAGATCTTTTTGATACAGTTGGGCCCAGTATTCTTATTCTGATTAATACTTACCTTATTTCTGGGTGTGTTCTAGCTGCTTTTAAACATGCTGTAGTACATCCTCTTACTAAAAAAATAAACCTGGATCCTAATGTTCTTTCAAATTTTAGGCCCATCTCTAAGCTACCTTTTCTCTCTAAAGTACTAGAGAGAGTAGTTCTCAACCAACTGACAATGTTTTTAGGAAATCATGATATCCAGGAAGTTTCAGTCTGGCTTCAAACCACGTCATAGTACTGAAACAGCACTCTAAAGAGTTTTTAACGATCTTCTTGAAACTGTTGACTCAGGGAGCCCCGCTATTCTGGTGCTTCTGGACTTGTCTGCTGCCTTTGATACGGTGGATCATAGGATTCTCCTTAAACGCATTGAACAGTCCATTGGCATCAAAGGAAATGTCCTGAAATGGTTTGAGTCATACCTGACAGGAGTTTTTCGGTCCACCTAGCCGAATTTTCATTGACTACGGCACCTCTCACTTGTGGGGTCCCCCAAGGCTCCATTTTAGGCCCCATCCTTTTCTCACTATATATATGTTGCCCTTGGGGTCCATTTTTAAGAAACACAATATCTCCTATCATTGCTTTGACAATGATGTACAAATTTACATGCCGATAAAAACAACATCTAAAGACTCTGTACAGCCTGTATTAGACTGCTTAAAGGACATCAAAATCTGGTTGGCGCTAAACTTTCTTACTTTAAATTAAAGTAAGAGAGATTCTTGTGTGGACGAGGTAACTTGCTGGGTTATCCTCTTGGTACCCTAGGCCCTCTAGCCTCTTATAGTAGACCGTTTGTTAAGAATCTTGGTGTTATCTTTGATAGCTCCTTCAAATTCGATAAGCAAATTAGTCTAGTAGTGAAATCTAGCTTCTTTCAGCTAAGACTGTTGGCAAAGTTTAAGGTCTATCGTTCTCCGAGGGACTTTGAGATAGTTATCCATGCAGTTATTACGTCCCGGCTGGATTACTATAATTCCTTGTACTTGGGGGTAGATCAGAAAACCCTAAATCGGCTCCAGCTAGTACAAAATGCTGCCGCTCGACTTTTAACCAGTATAAGAAAACGGGAGCACATAACACCAATTTTGGCCTCCCCCCATTGGCTTCCTGTTCGTTTCAGGATTGACTTTAAGATATTAATGCTTTATATCTGTCTGAACTTTCACATCGTCATTCTCCAGCCCGAGCACTGAGGTCAGCTAACCAGTTACTTTTAGTTGTCCCAAAAGCCAGGCTAAAAACAAGAGGGGATTGAGCATTCGCGGTGCGTGGTCCCATCCTCTGGAATAGCCTACCACTATTCAAAACACCCAGACTATATACACTTTTAAGTCATTGCTAAAGACAAATTTTTACTCTAGCTTTTAATCCTAGCTGAGTTGGCATCAAATGTCTGTGCTGCTATCTTGTCTGTTTCTTGTTATGTGTACACATGTAAATTTTTTACCTGTAAATTTAATATATTTTGTATATTTTGATTTTACCCTGTACAACACTTTGGTCCACGACAGTTGTTTTAAATGTGCTTTATAAATAAAGTTGACATTGACAAACACAAGGTAACATTCATCCCTTGGCTAATACCATCCCTTCAGTGAAGCATGGTGGTGGGAGCATCATGCTATGGGTATGCTTCTCAGCAAAAGGGACTGGGAGACTAATTAGGATTAAGAGAAGGATGAACAGACCAAGAATACAGAGGTCCTTGAAGAAAACATGAGCTAGACTGGGGTGAAGATTCATCTTTCAGCACAACAACGATCCAAATCACAGAGCCAAGACAACACAGGAGAGGCTTTGGGACAAATCCATGACTGTCTTTGAGTGCCCCAGACTGGAACCAAAGCCAGACTGGAACCCCACTTTAACCTGTGGGGAGATTTGAAGATCACAGTTCACTGATGCTTTCCATCCACTCTGACAGAGCTTGAAGGGCTACAGAAAAGGGAGAAACTTCCAAGTCCAGATGTGAAAAGATGTGGTCGCTGCCAAAGGCACTTCTATAAAGTACTGAGTAAAGGGTCTGAAAACTTATGCACAAAAGATTGCATTTATTTCAAAATAATATAATTTATATATTCAGCCTATAACAAAAAGTGGAGAAAGGGGTCTAAATACTTTCTGAAGCCACTCTGTGCAGATTTGACCCAAAACAACTTGCTTTCAAAAAAGGTATGTCATTGCTAACCAAGGTATGATAGTGATTCTAGTTATAGTTTCTGCACATATAAACAAAATATCACGTTTACCCCGAGAAGGGAGGTTTAAACAATTATTTTGTTAATGCAGAAGTCCCAGACTGCATCTTTAATAGGGCGACCCTGAAAACAACTATCCATCACATCCCTCAGTATCCAGGTTAAGCCATAATGTTTAGATCAGCGTGGGTGAGTTCAGTATCCCATAATGCTCCTCTCTGGAGCCAGAGGCTGATAAGGTATCTCAGCAGGCAGCCCCGTTGGTCCACACAAATAGATCCGCCCCCTCAAGGCATAACTGGAATAAGACTTACAATAGAAGGCTTCCATTTAAACACATAACCATCAAGTTGAGGACTGGTAATTTTGTACTTTTACAATTAACTATTTTACCTAACCTTAATAACCTAACTTTTATGCCTAACCTAACCTTAATTATATCCCTCACCCTAAACTTAAACCCAAGTCAGATAAAGCTTCTTGTTAAAGTGAAGACCAACCAAATGTCCTCACTTCGCATGATTTTTCCTTGTTCTACCATCGCAATGACACACCACACACCACACACCACACAC
>JACXGI010005035.1:0-25377 GCA_016801175.1 Esox masquinongy | reverse complement strand
CACTTGTGTAGTTAAACTGAAACCTCAGGATCACTCATTCTTTTCAACAGCAAGAGGCTTTGGTTGGAAAAGGCACAGTAACGACAATCGCAGCGGAGACCCTTAGATTTGATATAATCAAATAAATCTAAATAACCTTAGCTAAATCTGACTGGTTCATTTGAAAACCGTCCCCTCCGAATGGAAATCTAATGCAACATAGTGTGTAATGGCGTACAGTAATCAGCAAGTCAGCTAATTAAACTCAGATGAACTTGCTAGTCATTTCCTTACACCTAAAATGGTGTACGAAGACGGATATGTACCTTTCTCAAAAACAGGCTGGTCTGTTCAAAGGAAACAACTATTGTATAGGGCCTAGCCCAAAGTTAATCAGTTTCATTTAAGGCGATACAACGTTACGTATCGCCTAATCAACACTAGCATCAAGCGTGCCAACATGACTCATGTGGCCTTGTACATAACATAAGTCAGCTTAACTAGCCATTGTTCCGATATTATCCTAACTGTAATGCGACTGTATTATCTAGCTAGCTAAAGTACGCTTGAATAACAACGTACAACTTAATGGATTGAAACAATATTCTTATTCTGCTTTGGGTACGAACCGGCTAGAAACAACGCCGTGCTAACAAATACGTTTTATAACTAACCCAAGGTAGACCCCCAGCTGTTGTTTCCAGTGGCATGCTAGTGAAGCCGAATAGGCGGAACCTTTGAGATGGGCAAAGCCAAGCACGACCTAGCCATATATTATTGGCGAGTTCTAGCATTTATTAACATGCCTGTGCAGCACAATAACTGAATTTTCTCTGTACTCCTGAACAACGCACATTCAAATTTACTTTGGCATTACAGGATAATGCTAAACGCATTCCATTATATTAGTCGTATTGTACTTTGGGGAACTGCTACTGAGATTGCACCTATGAAGTAGAGAAAACCGGCCCAGTTGCATTTTGCACTATACGACCGACCAGATTGCTCTCGTTGTGTTGGTGGTGGTGGGCGGATGCTTCAGATTTATACATCCGGTGGGCCATCTAGCTCCTCCTTGTAAAATCTTTGGTGCTAATGTCATTCTTCGAATAAGAGCGCACATGTTAGCGGTGTCTAGCGAGTAGCATGTTAGCTAGCCAACAACTCCGGCTTTTACGATGACGCCTGCCTCACTCAAACGGAGTAGGCCATCTTTTTGGCTAAGCGTTTAGGTAGTTAGGTTGCTGTCAACGGAAAGTTGGCGTGATTTTGTAGTTTACAATAAATTAGGTTATCTAGGTAGCTTCCAGTTTACTCCCTATCTCTGTAAGCGTGCTGCGAATTGCCATTTGTGAGAAGGCTTGACACACACTATTATATACATCTCCAGATACACTTGACATGTTATTTTTAAACATTTGAAATTAAGTAAACCAAGGTTTGTGTAGTATAAAAATAACAGCTGACGTTAGCTTCGTTATAAAAACCCATCTCTTCTATAGCACCTGAGAAGCCAATCTCGAGAAAAGGCCTCGCCTTTTAACTGACCCAGCCCCCCTTCTCTTCTGAAATCTCTGACCCACTCTTGCGTCCCGATTTTCCGGCAGTGCCTTGAGGCCGGCAAGTGCCAGGCCCAGATAACGGTCTCAGCTACGCAATACCTTGACAAAAGTAAAGAACGACTGATGTATGCCAAACGCGACGGACATACCTGAAGTGTTTCAATGCTGCAGTTCCCTAAATGCTGAAATTTAATGGCGAATTCCCCGGAGCAGCTCCAACCCAAGCCTCCAACGTTGGCTGTCTGTCTTGTGTTTCGGTTTCGCGGGGGCGGGTCGGTCTGTCTCAGCTGGTCTCCGCACAGCGTACAATTCAAAGGGAGGGGACTGTAGAAGGCAGGGCCTCTTGCTCTGATAGGGGTTTTTAAACCTACGTGGGTGTTTACATTTGGGTCCTTGTTCCTTTTCCAACTCCAAATCAAGTTAATAAAAGAGACAATTTTGTCAAATAAAACATTCAAATTTGTGTTACTACAAATAAACATTGAAATAAATCTCTAAAGAATTGAACATACAATTTAGTATTATTTAAAAATCAAACAGCATCACTTAAGTCCACAATCTTCCTCAAAATGTCTCCCCTCTCATAATAAGCCCATTCAACCCCTTTGACATCCTCTTGTAAGAATCATTCTTTCTCTGTCTCCATGGACACAAGCTCTCCTGCAACTGGCAGCTCTGCTTCATATTGTGTTTTCAGGCTCTTCAGATAGATGCGCAGACTATCAGGGTCCAGTCTGGAGTTCCTGGCTGTCTGCAGGAGACGTGTGGCCAGGTGGTACACTGCTTTCTGACGCTGTGTTTCCGGATCGCTGTGGTTGCTTGCCTGAGATGGCCAGGACGGAGGAAGTTGACAGGTTGACAGATCAGCAGGGACCATAGAAAAGATTGAATGTAAATGAGATCCAAATAATGATCAAACATAGGGAAACACTCGGAAAGCATACCAAGTGCTGTTGGCTGACTTTGAAAGCAATAGCCTTTGCTTCTTGGATTATGGTGGGCGGTAGTGCAGTCATCTCTGCCGCCCTCAGACCTGTAAATTGAACATTACAGTTAATGCTGTACTATTTAGGTGAATTATTTAAATTGGACAATGTTAAGAGTGCACAATTGTATTCCCTTACCATAGTTTCTTTCCTCAGAGCTTCCACGGCTTAGCAGGAAGGTATAGACAACACACTCTGTACCTGTGTCACTGGAGCGGGTGTGCTGAACCTCCATGTGTTGGTTTTCCACATTGGGGTATAATGTCTCCAGTTCACATAGCTCCAGAAAGTGTGTTGCAAACAAAGTGAATGCCTGGGACCAGCAGGAACATGGAGCTGAGCAAACATTTTATCTTACAATTGCTTGTGATGTGAGCACACATTACATGCACCAGTAAGTCAATGAAAAGTCTCCATGATTCATACACAACAATTAAATTAATAATCTATTGCTTCTGACAGGAGAATGGCACTGTTCTGGTTGGACACACTGCTTACCCTGAGGCTAAGGAGGAATTCGCAGACAGAATGGCAGATGCCAACGCCCTCCTCAGCACTGGTGCCACGCCCAAGCTCATCTATGATGATGAGAGACCGGTCACTCACGTTATGGGTTATGTATGAGACCTAAAGACAGACATACAATAATTAGATATGAGATTTAAAAAATCCACATCTTAGAACTGCAGAGCTGCCAGAATGTATTTAAAATAAATGTACCTCCTTCATTTCCAACATGAAGGTTGAGGAGTTTGTTTCAAAGTCATCATCCACACCGATTCGGGTGAAAATCTGGTCAGCGATGCGGAAGGAGGCATACTCAGCAGGCACAAAGGAGCCTAGGAAAGGAGACTCATGAATTACACATTCATAGCTTATGTTGAATTACACATTAATAGCTTGTGTTGAACAGTAACAACACTGACACATTGAAAATTACTTTATTTCAGATTATATAACCACACTCCACTTTAAGGTTTCTGATTTCTCCACCCACCTATCTGAGCCATTATTTGGCACAGTGCCACCTGTTTGAGGTAAGTAGACTTGCCACTCATGTTGGGCCCAGTGATGATAACAAAGTTGCTGCCTTCAGAGATGTAGCAATTGTTGGACACAGGCTGTTGGCCAGCGATGCGCTCCAGTATGGGGTGACGGCCCTGCTTGATGGCCAGGGTATCTGTGAACTCAGGACGCACTGCAAGCACAAAGCAGGGAAAATAATACTTTTGTAATGTGTAATTACATAATTACTTTTTTATAATATAATTCACTGTTTTCCTTAGGATTTAATTGCTGTGGATGAAATTACAAAATTTAGCCAGTTTGTTATTTTACAAAACACTTGACGAGAGAATTCTAAACACAATATCACTTGGAATCTTTCAGAGACTGGTCTGGTCAAATACAGTAACAGTTACGTAACCAGGGCAATCAGAGTGTGCGATGACTGAACTGAGACCGAAACGGCAAACAGCACGTGCACCTCCAGAGATCCTTTCAGACAGCTGGGGGCCTGGGCTACTGCCCAGCCAACTGAAGCTAGCATGGAAGCCAACGTTAGACAAAGGAGGAAGGCAGCCTTTATGTCATTCAGAGAGGCATCTGCTGCTGTGGACACATTGTATTCACTCATGCTGCTATGACAGGCTGCTATTTAAAAAGCGTGAGTGGGTGGAAGTTTCTTCAGATACTGGAAAGACCCAGAGAGATGTCAAACCACTCCAGGAATAGTTTAATCCTGCCTGAATTATATGGCTAGCATGTCTACAAATGTGAAATTCGCCACAGAAATGACGGGTGAAAACTGAATAATTCATTGCATTTCTTCATTGTCTTTATTGACTTACCATAGTCTGAGATGGTACATGCATTGGCTAGTGACAGTAGCATGTCAAGCATGGACACAGCGTCAGACAGCTTGTAAAGGCAGTGAATATGATCATGAACTGTACTTAGCAGCTGACACACCACCCTGGAAGAAGACAGGTGGCCACAGGACATGATCTATGCGGTCACAACAAACCAAATAGCCCCATCTACTGGGTAAACAGTAATCCCCCAGGTTTATTGTATGGCACATGATAATTACAGATATAAAGGGTAGGTTTGCCAATCCTGTCATAGTAAATATCCAGATTTTCCTAGACGTATTATTAACTGAAAACGTAGCCTGATAATGAGGCTCTTTCTGTGCTCCTCCTCACACGTAGGACATGTGGAATATTTCCCTCAGGGCCTCATCACAGCGATCATTCATCTTCATCAGGTCTGCTGTGGTGAAGCTGTAGTTGTTCTTTTGCTTCGTCACCTGCGAAGAGAGTCATTAGAAAAGCCAACCTGAAAACAAAAGAATTCTGACAATTGTAAGGCAGAGCCAAAGCAATCCTGAAAGGTCTAGGAGTTACTGAAAGAGGTAGTCTATTACCTTGATGAAGTCAGCTGGGAGCTTCCCATCGGGTAAAGCCACCCCCTCCAGTTTCATCTGGATGAAGAAGCCTCGAGCGGTGCTGAAGCTGGTGCGCAAAGGCAAGGCATACTTCTCCCCCATCTGGTCAACCAGCCCTGTACATCAGCAAGGTTCATTTTGTCGTGGATTTGCAAATTGAGGATTCCTACATTATATTTTTTGTTAAATGATGCATCAGACGTGATGAATAGTCATATATTTGACAACATGCGACATTCAGCGAGCACCTGCAATGTCATCCACAATCTCAGTGTAGGCTCGCCGGGAAATGTCCAGGAACTCATTGATGTTGGGACGCACCGCGTAGCATTTCTGTGTGCGCATGTTAAGGCTCCCCTTCAAGTAATTTGTGTCATCATTAATGACTGTTTTGATCTGCTTTAGAATCTTGTCAAACCTGAGGAGAAACCAACATCAACCATGCAATGTTCTACCTAGAGGCATGATGATTGAAAACCAACACATTAAGCAATAATATAATGCTCAGAACATCAAGTCCTACCTGTTGTCTTCCAGGGAGCTGCTGTAAGCCTTCAGAAGGGCAGTGCAACAGTTCTTCAGCACCATCTGTTTACACAGTACTAGTTATAAAATGGTCCATGGAAAAACCAAAGTAATTAATGCAAATACGCTGCCCCAAAAAAATTAAGGGAACACAATCATCACAGTATAACACCAAGTAAATTAAACTTCAGGGATATCAATCTGTCCAGTTAAGAAGCATAAGTGATTGTGAATCAATGTCACCTGTTCAAAGTCTCAAGAGCATGGAGGAGATACCGGGAGATGGGCTGTTACACGAGGAGTGCTGGACAGGACGGTAGAAGGGCATCAACCCAGCAGCAGGACCGGTATCTGCTCCTTTGTGTGAGGAGGAACAGGAGGAGCACTGCCAGAGCCCTACAAATTGACCTCCAGCAGCTAATGGTGTGCATGTTTCTGACCAAACTGTTAGAAACAGACTCCATGAAGGTGGCATGAGGGCCCACCGTCCTCTAGTGGGACCTGTGCTCACAGCCCAGCACTGTGTAGCTCGACTGGCATTCGCCAGAGAACACCAGAATTGGCAGGTCCGCCATTGGCGCCCGTTCTCTTCACAGGTGAGAGCAGGTTCACTGAGCATGTGACAGACATGAGAGTCTGGAGACGCTGTGATGAACGTTATGCTGCCTTCAACATCATCCAGCATGACCGGTTTAGTGGTGGGTCAGTGATGGTCTGGGGAGGCATATCCTTAGAGGGTCGCACAGACCTCCAAGTTCTAGCCAACGGTACCCTCACTGCTGTTAGGTACCAGGATGAAATCCTCAGACCCATCGTCAGACCTTACGCTGGTGCAGTGGGCCCTGGTTTCCTCCTGGTGCATGACAATGCCCGGCCTCATGTGGCCAGAGTGTGTAGGCAGTTCCTGGATGATGAAGGCATTGATGCCATTGACTGGCCCTCACGTTCTCCAGACCTGAATCCAACTGAGAACCTCTGGGAAGTTATGTATCGGTGCATGCCGATATGGTGCATGCCCTGATCCAGGTCTGGGAGGAGATCCCCCAGGACATCATCCGCCGTCTCACCAGGAGCATGCCCAGATGTTATCGGGATGTTAACAGCCATGTTGGGGCCATACACACTAGATTACGTGACGTTACGAGTTGCCTTGATGAAATTCACGCAAGTTGGAACAGCCTGTGATTTCAAATGTTTACTCTGATTTGAATCCAGCCCTCAATCAGTTGGTGATTTTGGTTTCCATTGACTGTTGTTACGTCATTTTGTTCTCAACGAATTACACAATGTACAGTAAAGACTATGATCTTTAATATATTTCGTTCATCGAGACCTGATGTGTGATTTACGTGTTCCCTTAATTTGTTTGAGCGGTGTATAATGGAAGAACATCGACCACTTACCCTGAGCGGTGGTATCAACTCCAACGTATGCTTCAGCTGAATTACATGTGTAATCTTTGACTCTGCAACTTGAACCTAGATTGAAAAGGAATTCTGATTTTTTCTAGCCATTCACTCTCACCGTTTCTCCCCAACAATTTTGTCCAATTTGCACTTCTGGCCTTGCCTTATTGCAGTAACTCCCGGCAGACTCGGGAGAGTCAAAGACTGGCACGGGTGTCCTCTGAAGCACATCTCACTAAGCTGTTCTGGTTCTTATAACAATGCGTGCTCATTCAGGAAGTAATCACCAGCACTTACGCACTTGGAAGAAAACTCATTTACTGGCCAATCACCACAACTGAGCTTGCAGGCACCCCATCTACTATAAGAAGTCACTGGAGCATGACAAAGAAACCCTGGTCCAACAGCAAGCCCACCAAACCAGGATGGTGCTGAGTCAATTAGCACAGCCAAATGCAAGGCCCCTAGGCCTTGTAATTACACTGCTTTCCCATCATTTTGGCTCCGACAACTCTTACTTACAGGAAAAAACATACCATTTAAGTGAGCAACAAAGTAACTTATATAGAGCATACAAATCAAAAACATTCCAAAATAATTACCGTTTCCTGCTTGGGAATCTGAACAAGAACAGAGAGTAGTTGATCTATATCCAGAAAATGTCCAATGGCTGTGAACACAGTAAAAAAAGGAAATATACAGTACAAACTCACACCAATCTGTAAAGAAAAGTCAATCAACAGTGAAAATAAGAGTTAGTATCTCTTACTAACCATTCTTTAAGCCAAAGAAGAGCTCCTCGTCCTGTAACAGCTCTTGAATGGTGTCCAGACGTATGTTTATTGTATCAAAATCCAACAAGGGCTCTAGAATATTCGAGCGCAGCCTTCTTTCTCCACCAGGGGTTTTGGTATAGTTCAGCACCCCTAGCAGAGTATGTTCACTCCTGCAGACACACATGTACACTCACATGACATTGCATACCATCTGATGTAGTGTCAACAGTTCAAATATTGATAATGAGACTGTCTGACCTACTTCTCCCTCCCACCTGTGGTCCCTGTTGTTGACAACCAGCTCCAGGTTAGTAGCAGACGCTGAGTCAATCATGGCAGTCTGCTCGCTCCCTCTGAAGATCACTTTTAGTGACTTGGGTGCGTAGACGGAGTTCTGAATGAACTCAATGTATTTCAGCAAAGCAGCCGCCGCTGCCAGGCAATAGTATCTAAGGATGAACACTGCATTTTATCGGATAGGTTATTCTGCCCGAGTGATAATCATATGAAGTGAAATACTATCATTGTTACGCTCTCTAAGCCCAGTCACATACTTAAATTGCACCTCCATAATAACAGTGCTATACTCTGGTGCACACAGCTGCTGGATGTACTCCAGTCCTTTCCTCTCATTGAAGTATTTCCTCTGGATTGCAGTGAAACCAACTGACTGAAAAATGGCGAAGGTAATGCAACAAATAGCACATATAAAGGCATTACAAACATAACAGTCAAAGTTTCACTTCACTCCGAATAAAGGCAGGCCACCTTGAGTTCACACCTGAAAGTTTTCTGTGATGAGGCTGTAGAGCTTAGTCCCTTTGCCTTTCTCACTGGCAGTGTCAGGCATAAGTATCTCCAGTGGCACCAAGATGTGAAGCTTAGTGATAACCTGAAAGTATGTTATCAAAAAAAGCTTTGCAGTACTTTTAGTACAGACTGAGACCCTTTCATGTTTAAGTAGGCTGCATGGAGGTGGTTTGCTAATATCTTGTTCTGAAATACTAAAAGACACTGGGACCTACCTTGGCATAGGTCCCAGTGTCTGCAAATTGAGACAGGACCATTTCTGGGCACTTCAGGTTGATACTGGCCATGCCAATCTCTCCCCTGGCCAACCCACGCCCTTCTACCACTGCTACAATCACAGAAGCAGCAGTGGCTGTGGTCACAGAGGAGCTACCAGTGGCCACTGTAGGGAGGGAGAACCAGAACTGAGACTATTGAACTACGTAAAACCACTCAGTTGTGTTTGGCCTACGGCTTTACCAGAGTGTTCTATAAGTGGCGTCCGGGAAGGGAGTTTGCCTGCAGCACCAAATGAGCCTGGGGTCCTCCTGAATCTGGGTGTCCCACCAAATGAGGAAGCACTGGAGGGTGGTATAGATGAACTTGTCCTGCCCCCTCTAATGCTGTGATTTACTTGACCTGAGTCAAAGAATGGGTCAAGGACATCTATTTGTAAACTACATCTCAATCAAAATAACCCTGACTATACGAGAAAAAGTGTACACAGTGGTTAATTTCGAGTTAAGGCCAATACAGTGCTTACCTTGTCCAACAATGTCCATTATAAGAATGGTTAATGTAATTTAATCAGCTAGTTTTCTATAACGTTTGCTAGTAGAAGCAAGATTGGGTTTTACCTCTTCTAAGAAGGCCTGCAAAACGAGCTGTACTTGCTGGAAAAAAGGGATTTGAGCTTGTGCTGGCAATATCCGACCCAGGGGATGGCAGGGAAGATGTTAATCCAGGACTTCTTTGTTTGCTTCGATAATCCAAAGGTGACAGCACCGAGCTTCTTCCAGAATCGGAGTTGTCGTCAGGTGTGACCTCCTCTGTGCTACTTCGAAGCATTTCAGAATTTTGATGGTGATTCGGCACACACATGTTCATAAATGATAATGACATTTAGTTATAGTCGGGAAGAAAGTAGGTTTAGACTTCAGTTCGCATCTACCTCAACCATTATAACTTTCCCGCCAAATCTAGAACAGTAACTGCGCGCGAGTCTGTAAGTATCAGTGCTGCTTTAGTAGCCTGCTACCTAGCAGTGCCGGCCTTTACGACATACCAGTGTTTCCTACTCCGATGTACTGGAGCGGCGGTAGGCTGCTAAATCTATATCACCACGTTAAAACAATATTTTCAAAATATTTTCCTTGGTGAACGTTGGGAGCGAATCGCACAAGTGAAACGAGCCATGCATTTGTCTCTTTGGTTTCTTACATTTCTTTGCGATTATTTGCTGAAAAGTTTATGACGTATCCAACAGGGGCGAAAATCTGATATCAAGTTTGGAGGGGACAATTACATAAAATTTTCTCTAGAGCAATTTTTGAGGGACACACCAAAAGTAGTGTTGTAATACTGTTTTAGTTTGCACCATCGGTTTGTTTGCTACTGTAGCTCTGCAAATTCAGCTATTGTGTGTGAACCCTACCAACATACAACAAACTGACTAGATTAACCCCACGTTAGCTACGTGCATTGAGCGCCTTTCAGAAGGTAGACAGGGGCTTTTGTCCTTGAGAAGAACGTTCTTGCCAAGCGTCCTTGCGAGAACGGTTTTGCAAGATCGCAAGGACAGAGAACGCGCCTATCTGGATTGAGATGCAGGTATACTTGGCTATTGCGCAATACTCCTCCACTCTATGAGGGCTGTAACTTCCTTGTAGTCCCTGAATAAAATATTAATGTGAATATGAACGGCAGAAGGTTGTATGGAGACTATAGCCATAATCATATGATATGACATTTTTTTGAAAGTGAAAATCAACTGCAATTCTAAAAAAGATGCCCCTCTCTACCGGTACTGTAATTACTTAATTTAGCTATCCTTAACTAGCCTCCCCACTGATTTAACTAGCCTCCCCACTGATTTAACTAGCCTCCCCACAGATTTATAAATTAGCCGTTTCTTGAATAAAATAAGCAAATATTCAGCGACTACAATGCCCATTTCTCGTCTCATTTTTTTTCAGATGCTGATTTACAGGTACCGTTTACCTGAAATAAGAAAAGTTAAAACTTATTACAGTTGACCAATTTTTCTTGCTTTCCTGACATCTTGCAATGACTTCTGGGATATCAGATGCGTTCTCGCCTGAACAAGTCACCAACCCATGCATCCTCGATAAAAGAGGCGGATCAAGTACACATCCGGGCATTTTATGCGTTCTTGGCAACTTGCGTTCTTTGGATTGGAACCGTATTTGGGCCATGAAAGATGACGTCAAACGAGTTCACAAGTACGGACAAAAACGCGGATTGATAAACGGCCAGGAACACTGTCACCTTGCCAGCTAAGGAACACTACATACACTGCACTGCAAGCTTCTCTCATTGACTCGAATTCAAAAAGTTGCAAAAGCTGGTTGATGTTACTGTAGCTTGCTAGCAAACATCACCTAACCGCTAGCTAACATAACGAGTGACCTGTCATTCAATGCAGAGAAAATGAAGGCTGGTGACGGTTAGAAATGTTTTTTATTGTATTGAGAGCTAGAAGTAAATAAATGTCTAACATATCCTTTGTTTGAACTACTTACTGAAAGTCAACCAGCACAACGACAGACTGTCAGATTCCCCCCCAAAAAACGTATATTCATAGGCGGAACTTTTGGCATGCTATTTTCAGGGTACTATGGTTTGGGACATGCTGATCTTTTATACTAATCTGGCATACTATATAGTATGCAATTATGCGATTTGAGATTTACCCCGAAAGTGAACAGCCGTTGGCGCCCATTCAAATTAGCCACAAAATACCATTGTTTAATGCAGTGTCTTGACTCCTGCCTCTAACTTAAAAAATATTTTTAGAAAACCTTTTAAACAATGAAACGACTTGTACCTCCACTTTCCTTACCGATCGAGACCGGAATAGTCCCACCGGTTTTGGGTGGCAGGGTGAACTAAAAGAATGAGGAGACCACAAGTCCATGCAAACCTGAGGACCGGGGTGACAGTTTCAATGTGGATTATTATGTCAGTCACTATGTCATGCTTCATGGTTTATTCTAATAGGAAAGTTGAGGATGTGAGGTTACAGATGTATGGACAGAATCTATGCAGGGTGACGGTCTTTAAATACTTGGGTATGTAGTTTGATGAGAGGTTGACCTGGAGGAAGCATGTGTTGGCAGTGGATGTGAAGTGTAGAAGGGCGTTAAATCTTATGAGGGCAGTGGTAGGATATGATTGCGGGGCTGACAGGCAAGCTTTGCTGGGTGTGTATCAGGCGCTGATCAGGTCGGTTGTGGATTATGGGTGCTTTGTATATGGGTCAGCAGCCAAGACGGTTGTTACAGTGTTTGGATAGGATTCAGGCCCGTGCGTTGAGGTTGTGCATAGGTGCCTGTAGGACGACTCCAAAGGCAGCAGTGCAGGTGGAGACAGGTGAGATGCCTTTGGCATTGAGGAGAGATAAGCTGGCTTTGGCATATTGGGTGAGACTGAAGGGGAGCACAATAGGACATCCGGCTGGTGAGGTGGTGGAAAAATGTTGGGGGAGGGAGGGTGGAAAGATGAGAGCGTATGGGTGGACGATAGAGAAGAAGGCGGAGGAATATGGATTGAAGGGGAAGGATGACGGTCCAGTGGTCACGTTAGGGTGTATATCACCCTAGCTGTTCCCTATGTCAAATGTTGACGTGAGGATGATAGAGAGTAGGAAAAAGTGGGAGACGAGTAGCGTGAGTGGTTGTGTGTAGAGGTTTTTAAGTGAGGGGTATTGTAACTTTGTGAGAATGTATACGGACGCGTCGAAGGATCCAGATAGTGGTAAGGTGGGAGCAGGGGTTTGTGTCCCAGAGTTTGGTGTGAGGGTGGGTAAAAGGTTGACTGATCACGTCAGTATATACGGCTGAGATGGTGGCGTTGATTTTGGAGTTGAGTTGGGTGGAGGAGGTGAGGCCATTCAGGGTTGTACTGTGTACTGATTCGGCTGCAGTGCTGAGCAGTATAAAGACAGGTAGATCGGATGGAGGAGATTTGTCAGTTGAGCTGTTGGTGAAGTTGTTGGGATTGGAGAGGATGGGGTGGTGGTCTGGTTCTGCTGGGTGCCTGCACATGTAGGGGTTGAAGGAAATGAAGAGGTGGATAGGGTGGCGAAGTGGGCAGTTAAGAAAGAGGGCGTGGATGTGAGTGTACCGAATGGGCGGGAGGAACTTAAAGCGAGGAGGGTGGGGATGGGCTGCTGGCAGAAACAGTTGGATGAGAGTAGGACAGGGAGGGGATATTATGGGGTGCAGATGTCAGTTAGGGTGGGAGTGCAAAATAGGGGTTGTAGGAGAGAAGAGGTGATTTGGTGTAGGTTGAGGTTTGGACATACAGGGATGAATGCAACGTTGAAGATGATAGGCAAACACGAGAATGGTTTGTGTGAGTGGTGTATGGTGGAGGAAACAGTTGAACGTGTTGTTTTATTGCGAGAGGAGAGGTATGATGAGGACAGAGAAAGATTGTATGAACGGGTCAGACAGGAAGGGAGGCAATGGGGCATGGGTGGGGTATTGGGGGGTGGGAGTGGTGACGGGATAGTGTCGGGGGCGGTGTTACAATTAATTAAGGATAAGGGTTGGGTGCACGAATTTAGAGTGTGGAGACCTTGACCGGCCTCACACTCCGGTACAGTAGGTGGCGGTGTATGCACCTTTCAGCTGGTTGCGCCAATAAACTTAACGAAGAAGAAGAAAAAGAAGAAGAATAACCCTGGAGACTGATAACTTCGGAGGATAAGATGGCGGAGCAAGAATATTTCGTAAGGAACGTTGAGAGAAATGACGGATCTATCTTGAAAATAAAGCAGTGCTTTAAGGGAGACGTGGGTTGTGTGGTGTGGGATGCGGCCATTGTGCTTTCAAAATATTTAGAATCGAAAACATTTGTTGACCCTGGCTCGGGTGTGAGCATGTGGGCTAACAGAAACGTTCTGGAGTTAGGAGCAGGGACAGGAGTAGTGGGCCTTATGGCAGCATGTTTGGGGTGAGTAGCATCTTCTAGACAGATTATGATGACCACCAATTCCAATAAAGGGCAGGCAAGCACTATGGTCATTTATGAACCAAAGAAATGCTGCCACCTGAACAGTTTCTTTCCTGGTGCTGATTTCCCCCAGTAACCGGTAATCTGTGCCACAGGCACTAAGACCTTACCACTTCAGGAGTCCTCCAATCCTTTAACTAAATAGCTGTACTATACTCCACTCAACTCCATTAATTTAGATAGATGCTGTTACTGAAACTATTAATATATGAATATGTACAGAAAATGCCACCTAATCCCAGACATGTCTTTAAGTTGCTTCATACAAGTCCAAGTCAAGTCTCAAGTCACTGCAGTCAAGTCTTTTAAGCACTATAGGCTATGATTGTAGTCTGTTAGTCCAAAGCAAGACCTTTCAATTTAAGGTGCACTTTTTGGGGATGAATTATTTTATGGGCAATTTTAAATCGGCAGTTGGTAATCTAGTACACTAATGCTGAATTGCAACATTTAATTTATTATAGCAAACATGCATTGCATGTTTAATTGAGTATGATCATGTTGAGGCTGGGGCCGGCCTATTCTATCTGCCATTAACCAAATTGTCTGACTATTTTACATAGGTTAACCATGAGCTCTTTGTGTTCTGTATGGTTATATGTGTTAGCTAATTATTAGCTACTGTAACTAACTAGCTGGCAAAGATTAGAGACAGGCCCAATTCTTGACAGCGAGCTAACATTAGGCTTTTCACTGAATATAAAAAATCTTTGTAGCCAAATGCTATTACGAATGGAACAGATGCACTGTCGCTAACGTTACCTAGGTGACTTTCAACTTTAATATCTTGAGCTACCAAACCAGAACAATGCAGGAAGGCAGGTTTTTTCCTTAGTTCTTGCTATACTATATTTACCTTCCAAGGCATGAATCCAATGACTACAAGTCCAAGTCAAGTCTCAAGTCTTTTGAACAGATCGCAAGTCAAGTGACAAGTCAATTTATTGGTGACATGTGCGACTTGAGTCCAAGTCTGTGACTTGAGTCACCAAGTCTGCCTTATCCATTATCATATGCTCACCACCCTTTGAATAATTGTGTAAACTTTGTGTGATTTTGTCTATGCTGTATGTATATGTTGTTTACCAATATAGTAGCGCCATTACAACACATACTCTCTGAGTATGAGTAAACGTGTGAATGAATGGGATTCTAATGATACTTAGCTAGTAATGATTTAAATTATCAGCTTGTGTTAAACTAAGTTTGCATTCACTGCATACAGAATGTTCTTAGACTGACTAATTTTAACAGAAGTCCTCACTATATTATGTCTTGCAGAGCTCAGGTTACAGTGACAGACTTGGAGGACCTTCAAACTCTACTCCAAGTCAATATTGAAGACAACCGGGCACTTATCAGCAGTGGCTCTATAACAGCCAAGGTACTGAAATGGTCTGTACTTATTCCAGTACTTGTTAGCTAATACAGAGAATAGCCTAATACAAAGGCAAGATATGACCATGGTCACCCCAGTAAAGTAGGCTATACATTGTGTAAGCAAATCATGTATTTTCTGTTGTTGGGGTGTGATCTAACCTGTTCAAAATCTTTAAAGGGGAGAAAATCTTTGTGAGTTTCTACCATATCCACATTTTATCCTGATGGCGGACTGCATTTATTATGAACAGGTGATGTACTTTTTCATTTTCTGTTCTACCAAATTCATTCAGCAATTTGAATATTTGGGGGTATTATGCTAGATTTAATATTTTATAGTGGGACTTGCTTATTATTGCTTCAAGACCTGTACTATTGCCCAACTTATGCAGTGAAAGAACAATTGATAATGGGAACAGTGTAGGAGCTTTTTAGGAAGTATCAGGATTTGGGATAAACATTTTAAATTACATCACAATTAACAACATTTCTTAATTCACTTTGTCCTTAATTTTCATTGTGGCTGCCAACAGAACATTCTTGCTCTACAGCTCAAATTAAGTAACATAAGATTTGTTATTGATTTGTTTAAGATTTGTCTAATGCAACAATTTACAAGCATGTGCAGACAGTAATTTGTTTTTGTAAGTTTGTACACGTTCTATTAGCAGCTTCCAACACAACTTCAGTGGTTTCCATATGTATTCACCCATATTAGAGTGTTTGTGTTCCTAAGTGTGATTCAAAATGGATTTAACTGAAATCTAATCGTCTTGTCTGCACTGTGTGCAACATTCATTTGTGGTTGCCTACTACCAGGGGAGTTCAGTTCGCATACAAAAAATTAAATTAATTTTCCAAATTCTGACGGACATGCAACTGGGCTTATATTAGTGCCAAAGGTGTCGATGCCAAAAGTCTTTCTGAAATGTGTTAACTCGGGAAAATTCATATTTACTAAAAGAATATTAGTGTTTTATTTCTTTTCCACCTTGACATTACAAAATAATTACTGGTTATTTGTTACAAAAGGTCACAATTAAATACAGCTTAATCAGACTTTGTAATACAACAGAATGTGTAAACGTTTATGGAGATGGGAGATGGGTATTCAATTCACTTTTAACGCCTGTGAGTTAACTAAGAACATGCTTCACAACCAAGGAATGCTTGCATATCAATGATGAATGATGAATACTGCTCTCTTACAAATATGAAGATAGCGTTATGACAATATTACAGTGCCGTGAAAAAGTATTTAATTGAATTGGAAGCAGTACTCACTGAAGAAAATTAATGCTTGAGTTTGCCAAAATCCACCTGGATGATCCTCAAGAATTCATGAATAGTGTTCTATGTTCAGATAAGTCAAAACTTTTTTGCAAAAAAAAAAAACTGGTGTCATGGTGTGGGGATGCTTTTCAGGACCTGGACATTGCCATCATTAAAGGAAACATGAATTCTGTTTTATATTAGAGAATTCTATAGGAGAATGCCAGGCCATTTGTCTGTGCACTGAAGCTGAAGTGCAGCTGTGTCATACAGCAACACAATGATCTGAAACACACTAGCAAATCTGTCAGAAGGGTTGAAGAACAGGAAATGTAAAGCCAATCATGCTCAAAAACCCACAAATGTCACTGAGTTAAATTAGTTCCGCTTGGAAGAGTGGGCCTAAATTGCACCCCAGCGATGTGACAGACTGATCAGTAACTACAGGCAGCGTTTTGGTTGCAGACATTGCTGCTTACTGTGGCGTTACTAGTTTGAGTCTAAGGGGACAATTACGTTTTCCACATAAGAGCATTGTGTGTTGCAAAACTAATTAATAAATAAATTACCTAAGGATCAACATTGTGTTTGTTCACTTTAGTTCCCTTTTATCTAGTATTAGGTTTTTAAAGATCTGAGAACATTAAGTGTAAAAAACAATATGGAAAAAATACAAAGAAATCAGACATGGGGCAAATGCGTTTTTATGGCATTGTATAATACACAGATAGGTAACAGCTAAACAATATAATGCCCTTATCCTCCACATCATAATAATGACACTTCTGTTTACACTGTGTTTCGAGTGGGTATGTTCTCGAGAACCTTTCAAAAGTAGGAACGCATGCTTACCTTCAGTTAAATGTGTGCAAACAGACAGTTGTATAACTTTTGACCGTCTGTTGTACTTAGTCTGTGAAGCCACTGGTGGAAACCCTGAAATGCTTGGTTGGACCGGAGACCTGCATCATATGCTGCTATGAGCAACGTACTGTGGGCCTCAACCCCAAAGTGGAGAAACAATTTTTTGAGGTGAGATCTTGTCTGCTGTCATCACAGTATATGCACTTGGCTCCTGTGGAGATCTTTAGAATTGTCTTTGTCTTCATTGACTTGATGTGTTCCTTTGGGCTGTTTTCCTCTCAGTTGTTACTACAAGATTTCCAGTCTGAAGAGATCCCTTTGGACAAGCAGGACCCAGAGTATAACAGTCCTGACATCCGAATCCTTCACATTCGCAAAGTTGTCTGAGGGGATGAGTGTCTGTGTGTGCTCTGTAAGGGTTGTGGTATAAAAGTAATTTGTATATATGGAGAAATGTCATAAACGCTGACCTGACATTCACTCCAACCGAGCAGTAATAAAAAAAAGACTTCTGAAAATGCTTCAGAGACTTTGTTGTGTCTCAGAAAAAAACTAAATGCACTAAAATAAACAAAAAATCAGAATCGCATTCAGAACTTTAATTTCTTATTATATTATTTAACTGTTGGAACACGCCTTGTAGGATGATTAACTGCTTCTTAATAGAAGCTTTGGAAATCAGTTTCTTAAATTTATATTCCTTCTCTATCATATATTTTGTTGTTTTTCCTAGCCAATATGCTTTAAAATCTGCATTGCTTGCAATTGAGGTTTTTAGGCTGGTTATCTGGATAGCAAGAGGGCCTTATACAGTGCCTTTGGAAAGTATTCAGACCCCTTGGCCTTTCACACATTTTGTTGGTTTATAGACTTCATCTATCACTGCATACATTCACATTTTTTCATGTGCATAAGTATTCAGACTATTCAGTACTTCGTAGAATCGCCTTAGTTAGCAATTACAGCTTTGAGTCTTGCATATGCCTCTACTAGCTTTGTACGCCTGGATTTGGGCGGTTTCTCATATTCCCTGTATATCCTCTCAGACTGTCAGAATTCTGAAAGTTCTGTCAGCACAGTTCTCTCGTCAAAGGATACACCTGCTTCTGATGCAGCACTTCTCTAATTAATTGAAAGGTTATTTCAATTTTGTCTGAAAGTTATTGTGGTTTTTGAAAGGCATTTTGTCTGAAAGTTATTGTGGTTTTTGCTCTAAAATGCACAGTGAAGTGTAGAACCCCTATATAGGCAGATGTGCCTTTTCTAAAGCAAGTGCGATTAACTGAATTTTCAACAGGTCCACTCAATTTGAAGTGACACAGCAAAGGGTCTGAATACTTTGATTCATGATATTTCTGTTTATTTTTAACAGCATCGCATTAAGTGTTTTCACTGTGTCGTTATGGTGTATTTTGTGTAAAAAGATTAAAAAGTAAATAAAATTTGTAACACAAGAAAAGGTGGAGAAGTGAAGAGGTCTGATTCATTTCCAAAGGCTCTGTAAATACGTTTCACTAATATAGAAGCACACAATTACTATTCTCTGCAATGCACACAGTTTTTCAGTGTTTGGGCTCTCATCCTAGCTCATTTGGTACACAGCTTGAAACTCTGAACATGAAATTATTTTGCCTCTGTGCCCTTGCACACCACTCGGTCTATTCTGTTGTGCATGATTAGTCATGGATTACTGGACTCCATGCAAACTGCTACCTGGGGATCTCCTGGTAGATATGAATGGTTGTAGCCATGTCCTCTCCTGTGACCTGCTTCTAGGATTAGCACCGACTGCCCGTCGTATGTCACAAACAGATGGGTCCTCTAAACTAACACATGACACTCAGATGATACATGGGACGTAAGTCACGTCTGTTCTTCCATGTCAGTCACTTTTCTAAACACTAGGGGGCAGTAGTTGCTAAGAGTGGGAAATGGTGAGCTAGTTGTCCTAAACATGTGGAGTGAGCTTAGTTGTCCTAAACATGGAAGGTCTAATTTACTATTTAAATGATTAATCAGAATATATAAAATGTCACCATATAACGGAATGTTTGAACAGTTACTGTAATTATTCTATCCTCCATGCTGTCGTTGAGTGTTCATACATCATCATCATCCAGCTTAAAGCCAGTTTTCCTGATCCAGAATGGCCTGGCCTTTCATGCAGGGGGAATTCCTAACCAAACCGCAATTAGGGAGATTCCATGTGAATACCAAACAAATTTACTTGCATCACCCTCCATTTCCATGTGTATAACTAAACTCAGAAGTTGACATCCAGAGGCTCCTTTCCCGCAGGCAGTCCAATGCTCAACTTTTTTTTTTCCCCACTTTTGTTTTTCATAGAATTGTGCCGACCGCATGAACGCAGCCAGAGACCTTTTGAAACACACAATCAAATGCATGTCATGTAATTAGAAAACCCTCTCCATTCATTCGTACATCACGTCGGATAACTCCAAACGCTTGTCAGAGTAGCACCTGCATCCATTTGAGCTCCATCCAAGTGCCGACCGGAGGGTCTAATAACGCCATACCCACATTCAGTAATGTCCACTCTCAGCTTTAGGACACTGGTGGCAGTGGCAGAGGTGTGTGTGAGCGTGCACATGGAGGGGTAAGGGTTAGGGGCTGATTAGGGATTCAAACCACGGAGCACGGAACGGAACCCATACTCCCACAGGCATGCATGGGTCCCCTCGCAGCCTTTCACGCTGATCTCTGTTTACATTGTAGGTCTGGTAGTGTTATTAGGAGTGTGGCGATATGCCGGGATTGACGATAACCGTGAAATTTAAAAAATGAAATATTGATATCATGTTAATAATACACACATGATAATAACATTCACTAGGTTGTATTTTTCCAAAAACCCCTCGGTTTTTCAATACCTTATTCATGTCACCTATAGACAAACCATGTGCTTAAACAAGGAGACTGGACCTATGCACTGGCGTTGAAATCAGCTCCTTAGTCCTACTAGAACCCCCGGGAGAGAGCGCAAAGACGCGCCGTTTTTGTAGCCTATTCACATGGAAAAAAGGATGTTGCATTTTTCCCAAAACTCCTCTCGGTTTTTACATAGCTTATTCATGGACAAACGATGCATGTGCTTAAACTACGAGTCTGGACCTATACACTAGCGTTTCAATTAACGCCTTTTCATAGCCTATTCACTGGGAGAAAATGTTTTGTATTTTTCCAAAAACTCCTCTCAGTTTTAGGCCTTGTGGATCTTTTGTTTATCAGTTCATCTGGTTGCCTTTTCACTATCCATTAATTGTAATTGTTCTTTTTGTACACTTTTATTTTTTTATTTGTACAGTTGTGGTTACAGACTCTCCACCTCCACACACTCATTTTGAGTGTAATGAGTATAATTAATTTGCCAAAAAAGAGAAAAAAAACACATTGAACAGAGTTGAAGATGAATTGATAGCATTTATTTCCCTTCCAATTTTCTACAGGTACCGCAATAATATTGTTACCTTGAATTATTTTGGTCACGATAATCGTGTAGTGAAAATCCGGTATTGTGACTGCCCTAGTGTTTTGCCTCCAATGCCTTCCATCTACAGTATGTCGAGGGCATTGGAGGCATACTAACATTCTGCAGCAGACCACGGATGTGCCTTTAGAGGATCTTCAATGATGCAGAGAGGTTACTCCCACTCACCAGATACTGCTACATTATCCAAAGTTGTGTTGATTAATTTGTCCTTCATTATGCAGCAGATGGCCTGGTGGTAAAAGTGCAGGGCGGGTGACCAAAAGGTTGCTGGCTTGAGTCCTGAATCAAGATGAAAACCCTATTTGCTTATGCAAGACAAAAAAAATGCTTTTGGTGTCATTCTCCCACACACTCTGTCACACACACGAATGCGCTCATCTCCAGAATGCACACGCCTCCTTCTCCACTTATAGAACCACTTGAGGGTAAATAAACGGGTACATAGCAGAGGCATTATTAAATGACTTGGTCAACACACCCAAGAGACAGATCAAAGAGTTTGATTTGAATGAAAAACAGGCCACACCCCTACTGTCAAATCCCTCAAGGTCCTCTTGGCAATACATAGCCTCTGCTAGCGGAAACACACGTTTACACTAACATGAAGCACTGGGGGCACACTGGTGTTGGGGTAAGTCCTAATGGAAATGTGGCATTAGTCCTCACAACAGGAGGGATCTGTTGCTATTTGTTGCCTTTGCTATAAATAGCCACAACAGATAATTGGACATAATTACTCCCAGTTGCTCTCTCCTTTCCCTCTGCTTGCTTTCTTAGCATGGAATGTGGTAGGCTCTCCCATTCAGTCACCTCTTCTCTTTGATCAGGATTTGTTAAGCCTAGTAACTTTGACACCAATCTGGTATTGAGTGTTCCCCTCCTCCCCTCAGCTGAGTGGTGATGACATGGCGGAGTAACGGAAGGGTAGGCCTTGACATGCTGTAATGAAGCAGCCTTTCAGATTTCTTACAGCTTCTCCTGTTTCAAAAAAGTTAAGGCACTTTCTCTCATATGTGCTTTTCAGCTATTAAAAACATTTGACTGGGAGTGTGGAGGGGTGTTTTTGTGCAGCTTTTGTAGTCAGTTAATTAGGCTTAGCACAACAGGGGAGAACTGTACAAAGGTTTTAACTGAAATGACAACAGCAAGGGTGACAAAACCTCTGATATTCCTGCATTATGGAATTATCTTTTGCACCTGTTTGATGTTATAGTCACAGTAGACTACATGTGAATAGTTTACATTGTTTTTTACAGGCAGAAATATTAATTGGTGGTGGTAAGAAACACTGTTTTAAGAGACTGTGGCAATTCTACCAACAGGTGGCACTGTAACTAGAAAGCCTCAACGTGAATAATGCTGTATTTCTGTTAACTTTGAAATACCACTTCCTCTGTGTTCCACAGTTTTGTAAAAAGCAAAACCATGAAGTCTTCCTCATTCTCGTGATGGGGCTGCTCTTCCCAGTGTTGCATGCCGGTCTTCATCATCAGCTTTAGAAGTGCCCTGTATGGCTGCACAAAGATACATTTTCAAGTCACCCACACCACTGTCCGTTAGAAATGTTTGGACCACATTTCCCAAAACTCAGCATACATTCATCTTATCAATTCCTGTAAATTGGGACTCAATCAAAATACAAGGAAGCAGCCTCACCCTAACCACAACGATGGTGTGTGAGCAAAAAAGACAGAGCGATAGGGAGAGATAGAGATGGGGAGAGAGCAGCCCTGCTGCAGTACAGCCCAGGGACACAGAGGAGTCTTTGTGCCATTACACCACTGCCACTCCTGATCAGCCCAGCCGCTAGAGCTATCACTGCTCGACTAATCAACACACATTCTCTTGCCTAGTTAAGAACAAAGTTCAAGAGTAGAAATTAGACTGAGTAGATTAAAAATAGACTAGGAGTGCAAAAAAAGGGACTTCTCTGATATGAAAATAACCCTCCTTAAAGCCCTCCCACTATGTTTACAGACTAAGTAATCTAATTTCAGAGTGGCAGGCCTGTATAGGAGTGTGACAGTCCTAAGGTACTGTATCTGAAACACTAAACAGAGAATGACCTGTTGTGATGATTTGCATTTGCATTGGGTTCAGCTATATCCCTGTCTTGGACCAGAAGACACAGATGGGGGATTATTTGCAAAGCTCCATAAGGTTGAGAGTAGAGCAAATCCCAAATATTTTTTTGAATAAAGAATAGGTGGAGCAACGACAGTAAAACTAGCTGATGGAGCCACAGTGCTGACTCCACCCCTCACTCCACCCAGGCAAACAGAGGGGGTGTTAAAACAGCTGTTCTGCAGCTGAGAGGGACATTAATTCACCCAACACTATGAGAATGTTGTGAACACTATAGCTCTCCCCATTCCAACGCCACTATACACTACTAACAGTGCCTCAGTGCTTCGGACCCTGTCTATACCCAGTTCCTGCAGACATGCAAAGCTAGTAGAGTACAGCATGCAGTAAAATTGATTTTACACTTGGCAAAGACTTATCAAGCATGCGGCATATCGGTACTATGGAAATGGCAATTGCCACACGAGTAATGTCGATTATTGCACCGCGTGGACAGAGTGAGAACAGAGTGTGACTGCTGTCTCCCTGTTGCGCTCTAGTGAAGTGACGGTGTATTTGTCATCATTAGGATATGATGACCTCACCACTAGGGATGAGGCCGCCGCAGAGGGCTGTGTGTTAATATGAGTTTGCCTGTGCAGCACTGGTGTTCATCACCCCCGCTTAGTCCGAGTCTCTGCCGTGTGACGCTGCCAGAACAACCATTCGAAGGCCGGCTTTTGGTCGGCTGTGGCTCTCAGAGGTTCCTTCAGACAGTCAGAGGCTGTGGTATGATGTTGTCACGCTGAAGCCTGACGCCACTGCCATTAAACGGCGTCTCGTCAGACACAGGTGAAGTCAGCCGCTGACTGTGACAGTGTGGTGAGCTCCTCTATTGATGGAGCCTAATGAGAGCTCTCTCAGCTGTGTGTGTTGTATATACATCACCCTGTCACTGATGGAGTGGGTTATTTATTGAACATGGCCGCCAGTCCTACGCACTGGATATCGGCAACAAACTACAGTGGCTGAATAGCACAGCTTATATGAATATGATAGAATCAACATAGATAATGAGAGAGACGCATACTCAAAGCACATGTGAGTGTCGATATCAGTCAATTGACTTCAAGTTAGTATGAGATGTGTCTGTGTTTACTACGCAGTTGTAAGCGGCCCCGTGGGGTGGACTGATAGCACAGAGCCTGTCAGGGCAGGGCTGCACCTCTGTAACTCTGAAGCCCTGAAAAAAGGTGCACGATGACTCAGAACATCTGATACAAAGACACACACATACTGTCCACACATAAGCACCTATACCCACACAACTAGATTTACACACAAGTTCAATTCTTCTACACCACAAATGTACTCTGGAGTGCTTCATTTCCTAAAGTAGGACACATCCCAAGGACTGAGACTGAGAAAATCCAGCACTTATCGTATCTTTAGACCTTGTCCTGTCCAGTCGGCCAAACACTTTCTGTGTGTGCAGCTTTTCTGTGTTCACACACCATCACACAGCTGTGACAGCTACACTGCAATGCCCAAGAGGGCCTACAAGCTAACTTCAGGCTTTGACATAATAGGATATTAATAGAAGCCCCCAACTGCGTTCCTCACAAAGACGTGTTATGTGAGTCATAATGGATGGCTGTTAGAAACGAACCATCGTGATCATGGGTCACTGGACAAGCTGCCGGTGCCAACTACTCTGGCCTCTTCTTCTCTTTAATGGTCTGATTTGCAGAGGTGGTTAGCAGGCTCATGTCAACGCCTCAGTACACCAAAGAGCAATGACCAGCAGTTGCTAATCATTCATAACTGGATTTCATACACCTTGTGCCTTGTTACTATTAGCTTTTTATCTGTCTCTCTTCCTCCCTCCCTGCCTATCTTATAATGTAACCTTGTGCCTAAGATATGATTGGAATGTTTTCTGGAGTAATGCCAGAAATGCGTGCACATTTTTACTTTAAGGCACTCATTTACACTGAGCTGGTCAACAGCATATCAATATTTACTATGTATTTAAACCGAAATACATTAATCAGTATTAACCGGTTTTGAACCTCAGGTCATTATTTTGCTCACAGCAGCTGTATTTTCTTCGTTCTTCTCCTGAGTGCTGCACGTCTGACTTCATTCAAGCTTGAGACCCAGCAGGAAATCCAAAGCTAACTATAAACCACTTCCTGCCCCAGCTTTGAAGGAAGCACCTCTGTGTGTGTGTGTGTGTGTGTGTGTGTGTGTGTGTACAGGTGCTGGTCATATAATTAGAATATCATCAAAAAGTTGATTTATTTCAGTAATTCCATTCAAAAAGTGAAACTTGCATATTATATTCATTCATTACACACAGACTGATATATTTCAAATGTTTATTTCATTTAATTGTGATGATTAAAACTGACAACTAATGAAAATCCCAAATTCAGTATCTTAGAAAATTAGAATATTACTTAAGACCAATACAAAAAAAGGATTTTTAGAAATGTTGGCCAACTGAAAAGTATGAACATGAAAAGTATGAGCATGTACAGCACTCAATACTT
>JACXGI010005034.1:18733-49709 GCA_016801175.1 Esox masquinongy | reverse complement strand
TCACCTTCTCACCAAGCTGCTTGGCAATGGTCTTGTAGCCCATTCCAGCCTTGTGTAGGTCTACAATCTTGTCCCTGACATCCTTGGACAGCTCTTTGGTCTTGGCCATGGTGGAGAGTTTGGAATCTGATTGATTGATTGCTTCTGTGGACAGGTGTCTTTTATACAGGTAACAAGCTGAGATTAGGAGCACTCCCTTAAAGAGTGTGTTCCTAATCTCAGCTCGTTACCTGTATAAAAGACACCTGGGAGCCAGAAATCTTTCTGATTGAGAGGGGATGAAATATTTATTTCACTCATTAAAATGCAAATCAATTTATAACATTTTTGACAAACGTTTTTCTGGATTTTTTTGTTGTTATTGTCTCTCACTGTTCAAATAAACCTACCATTAAAATTATAGACTGATCATTTCTTTGTCAGTGGGCAAACATACAAAATCAGCAGGGGATCAAATATTTTTTTTCCCTCACTGTAGCATGGCATCATGGTGTGGATATTGGCCCAATGTACTACAACACCATCATCCTATTTCCTATTTAAAAAGTTTATTATGGTCTAGACAGTCGTTTACAATCTCCATGTAAAATTCCCTTGGGTCAAAACCTCACCCTTACTATATTGTCCCCATTAAAATGCAATTCATCTGTTAGTGAATCACAGACTGGGTGGATCCAAACAAAACATCCAATCATGTCATACATTACATCATGTCTGTTACAAATTATTTGTTTATCCTACTGTGTGTTCAGCGGTGTGCTCCCATGTCCGTGTGGTGTGTATGTTTTGGTGGTGGTGGTGTGTGTGTGTGTGGGGGGGTGTTGACCCTAGCTGTGTGCGTTCAGAAAGACTCAGAGAATGTTAATGTGTTTTTTCAGTCAGTCAGGGATAAAATGAGAGGAAGAGTTCAGAGTTTGTAAGAAGTCTGACCTGACAGGGTCACACACAGGACCAAGCAGGAGGAGGACGTCAGGATTTTACCCTTTATTACAAATGGAGGAACATGAAGATGCTCAATACTGTTTTCAAGATGGGAACTTTTCTTGTAGAAAGACTTCAATATCATCATGTGTTTATACAACAATTTACATTTTCTTCTCATTGATTTCAGTTGTGACAGTATTTTTGAACCTACTGGTGATTATCTCCATCTCTCACTTCAAGCAGCTCCACACTCCAACCAACCTGCTCATCCTCTCTCTGGCTGTGTCAGATCTCCTGGTGGGACACATTGTGATACCAGCAATGACTGTAGCAATAACACAACCGTGCTGGGTTCTTGGGGAATATTGCTGTGTGCTGTTTCTCTGTGCCATTTTTCCATGTATTTCATTAGCCCTTGGTAATTTAATTTTGATATCTACTAGCCGTTATGTTGCTGTGTGTGATCCATTAATGTACCACTCAAAAATAACAACTTCAATAATTAAGTAATGTGTAGCCATTACCTGGTGTTGTTGTATCACATAATGTTGTTCTTATGAAAGTCTATGTAAATGTATAGGTACCCAGTAGGTGTTTTGAAGAATGTTATTTTTCTGAAGGATTTATCTCAGGTATCATATTGGACCTCGTTATTTCATTGGTTGCCCCATGCTCCATTATCATAACACTATTTCTCTCTCCTTATCCTTCCTGACTGATTGTTCTCTAGTTTTGCATTTCGCTAGTGTCCTTGTCACTACTAGTGGCATAAGACGGGACCTGCAGCCCATTCAGGTTGCACAGGTATTGTAGTCCAGCGTCTCCAGGATGGCACATCCATACGTGCCGTCGCAAGATGGTTTGCTGTGTCTCCCAGTACAGTCTCAAGAGCATGGAGGAGATACCAGGAGATGGGCCATTACACAAGGAGAGCTGGACAGGGCCGTAGAAGGGCATCAACCCAGCAGCAAGACCGGTATCTGCTCCTTTGTGCGAGGAGGATCAGGAGGAGCACAGCCAGAGCCCTACAGAATGACCTCCAGCGGGCCACTGGTGTCCATGTTTCTGACCAAACTGTCAGAAACAGACTCCATGAGGGCCCGAGACATGCTGCATCCCGGCCTGTTTCAAGTCCTCCATCATCATCCCAGTCCCCAAGAAGTCAAGGATCACAGGACTTAACGACTACGGACCTGTCGCCTCGATCTCTGTGGTCATGAAGTCATTTGAGCGTCTTGTGCTGTCCCACCTCAAAATGGTCACCGACCATCTACTAGACCCACTGTTTGTCTACAGAGCCAACAGGTCTGTAACAACGCATCAACTTGGCTCGTCACATCATCCTCCAGCATCTGGACTCCCCAGGAACCTACGCCGGAATCCTGTTTGTGGACTTGAGTTTTGCATTCAACACCATAATTCCTGCTTTGCTCCAAGACAAGCCATCCCAACTGGGAGTGCCCGAGTCCACATGCAGGTTGATCACAGCCTTCCTGTCCAACAGGAGGCAGCACGTGAGGCTGGGGAAGCACCTGCCTGACCCCGTGACCATCATCACCGGCTCCCCTCAAGGCTGTTTCCTGTCCACCCTACTCTTCTCCCTGTACACCAACAGCTACACCTCCAGTCACGACTCTGTCAAGCTCCTGAAGTTTTCAGATGACACCACCTTCATTAAACTTAATTCTGATTGAGACGAATCCGCCTACAGGTGGGAGATTGACCATCTGGTGTCCTGGTGCAGTCAGAACTTCGGGTGCAATGCCCTAAAGACATTGGAGATGATAGTGGACTTCAGGAGAAACCCATCGCCCTGGGTGGCTCCCAGTCAACTCTGTGGAGTCATTTTGCTTTCTGAGTACCACCATCGCCCAGCACCTCAAGTGGGAGCTGAACATCGCCTCTCTTACAAAGAACACTCAGCAGAGGATGTACTCCCTGCGGCAGCTGAAAGAGTTCAACTGGCCAAAGACTATGCACTTCTACACTGCAATCATAGAGTCCATCCTGACCTTCTCCATCACCGTCTGGTACGCTGCAGCCACTGCCAAGGACAAGGGCAGGCAGCAATGCATCATCCGCTCTGCAGAGAGGGTGATTGGCCGCAATCTGCCTTCTCTACAAGACGTACACACCTCCAGGACGCGGAGGCCAGTGGCAAAGATTGGGGCTGATCTCTCTTACCCCGGAAATTAACTATTCAGAACTCTCCCCTCTGGCAGAAGGTTGAGGTCGATCAGGACCACAAGAACAGTTTATTTTCTACAGCAGTAGGCCTCATGAACATGCCACCAGAGTCAAACTGACTATAGCCCTCTCCCCACATAGACAACCAACCCTCAACTGGACAAATCTATGACCCCTCCCCACATACACACACAACCTCAACTGGACAAATCTATGACCCCTCCCCACTGTTAAGCATGCAAGTACCCTGTATGTGCGTTTGTGTTTTCCCCTCCTGCCGTTTCCCCAGGTGTCCCTTATGTTCCTAAATGTGCTCGTTGATGTTTCCCACCTGGCAGTCATGAGTGCATCGCCTGACTGCTGAGGTGGACCAATCGGTGGACACCCCTTCTAATTGCACCACCTGTTCCTTTTTCCATTACCCAATCGCATCACACATCCCTGGTTTAAAAACCCAGTCAGTTGGTTCTTCCAGAGAGACTCTTTTGATTTACCCCACATGGACATAGGCACTCTTGAAATACATACTTTTTTTGATAGACAGACACTTTGTTCGTACATACATCACTTAGTTTAGCACATACATCTCACTTTGTCCTGTTTCATATGAGTATGTATTGCTGTGGTGTTTTGTTTGGAGTTGTCTAGTCAATTGTTTGCTGTGTGCTGTTTAGTCCTTGTTCGACCTGTGTGTTTTTGTTTATCCCTGTATCCCTGGGAAAAGGTTTTTTTTAGTCGCCCTTGGGCATACACAACCCGTAGGAAAACTTTGTCTAAAAACACTAGTTAGAACTGAGCGGACCACCCACTGTATTTTTGTATTTGTTAGTAGTCCGCTAAACTGTTCTTGAGGCAGGCAAGTTCAGTTTAGGGGTGTTTTGACTATATTATTTCATTTCTTGGGTTCACTCAGCCGCTTTTCCCTTCCCCCTTTACCGTGTGTTTATAGTAAATGTTTTATGTTTGACGGTAGCTTTGGTTGTCTGTGTCGTTTGCTCTCACTGTTCATTTACACTACACTGATTTGCAATCTGAGTTTTATGTTAGGGGTCTCTGTACCATCCACCCTAGACTGCTAGAGCCACAAGGTTTGTAACACCCACATACACACACACACAAACCTCAACTGGACAATTCTTGCACCTTACATATTATTCTTACACTGTAAATTCCAATAGGTGCATAACTTGCATAAATGAGTTAGCTGTAGTCTGGTAACAATAATATGTGCTTAATTGGTTTTACAAAGTAACGGTTAATTGCATGGTGAAAAAAGCTATTTACTTATTGTTTTGAGTTAATATAACTTTGTTTGAAGTTATCTTAACTTGCTTAGAGCGTCTACTTGGAACTCATCCTAAGAGCAATCAGGGCTGGGTGTGAGCATGCGCAGTAGAAGCCACCAACATTCAGTCTCCTGCTCAGGACCATAGTGGTGCCGATTGGACTGTGCCGACACATTTGCTGGAGATTTCATCGCTTGTGGAACAATAAGGTAGGTTTTCAAGCAAGTTAGGTTAATATTTGTGTGTGAATTCGTGTCTGTCTGCTGCCTCAACATAAGCTATAATATGTTAAACATTAACAAGCTAACAGGCAGAGCGCATGTTCGGGCCTGTTTTTGCGGCTTTCCATCACCATCCTGGGAAACACCTGAAAATCCATTTTAACTTAAAGGGAAAACGCTCACATTTTAAATGTAGCTACAGTCATTTTTAGTTTTCCCCGAGTTGACACAGTGGATGTATTTTGGTCGAATGTTGGGTAATAACAACACAGAAAATCCGAGTTACAAATTAATGTATCAATGAAATTTGCTGCATCAATTGTGTAGAGGAAACACAAAACAAGGCAATTTGTAAGCTACAAATTGTAGCACAGTTTGCAGCAAATTTCATTGATACATTAATTGGTCGGACAATTAGGAGAACATAAGTTACTTTACTGCTAGTTTCTGTTTAAATCGTTTGCAAAGCCAAAAACGTGGAGAATACATGTTGACGGTTGGCAAAAGTTACATTTTTTATTAAGAAAAAGGATATTTTTGTTTGCAATTGCATATTAAGAAGGACCCTGTCAAGCATTTTAAATAAAAACAAGAAAAACATGAACAATTAAAATGTATATCTGTGTTTCTTCCATCCCGCCCCTGTGTTCCATCCGTCCTGCACAGTAGGGACGGATGGAACAACGCGCACCTTTCATCAAAGTCAAATTAAACTGAAATCGTTCCATATTTTTACAAGGTAGCACCTGGTATTGATAGAACACACACGTGAGTTGTTGATGACAACAACAAATTATTTTTGTCTGTAATGTTTTCTGTTAAAATGACATATCTGAAAAGTGTTTCAACGTCCCGGCTCTCCCCTATTATTTCTTTAAGTAAATGCAGTTGCTAATATTGCTGTCATTATACTTAAGTTAGGGTTGTTTATACTCTTAATTTTTTGAATTGTTTTTATGACTCAAACTGTATCTTCAAATATTCATGTAAGAGGATATATCTATAAAGATTTATATTTATATTGGAAAACAAGCATTCTCCTGTAATGCTTATAAAGTATGCACGTCTTTAATCTACAAATCACATCGCTTTAATTGGAACTTTATTTTAAGACATTATTTGTCCTTTACAGAAGTGCTTGTGGCAACTGCCTTGAGGGCTCTTCACAGCTGCTTTGTCAGTGGCCCTCGGTACACTGGAGGTGAGAAAGTAGACAATATTTTGGAGGATATTATATATACACACATACACACACATGTACACACACCTTACAGCTAAAATTTCCACATAGAATAATTTCTTGCAGATGCGGTGGACCTGTAAGCAGTGCATTTTTTCTACAGACAAAAAAGGACAGTTGTTAAAACACTATCACCTAAAACATGGAGGCTTTACTCCGCAACAGCCAATACCATGTCTTCATAATGATTGCTTGTGCACTTTCAAATCTTTTAATGCACTCAAAGTGCATTTATCGCTTTGGCACTGTCAATCAGACATTGGATAAGCAAGTAAACCCACAGTTGTATTTCACTGCCAATTATGTGAATACACAGAGCCCTGCACTGAAGAAGAGTTTTTCACACACTTGCGCAGCCATTTAAAACTTAAGCAAAGAGTTCTGTGTCCATACGACAGCTGTGATTTCAACATTTAATGCAAACAAAAGTAGGGTACACAGAGGGAGTGCTACAACAAATTTTAAAACCGGAATAGTATCAAACATTGAACATCAAGATCAGTCGACTGAAGTGGAGAATGATATTTCCTCACAGGATGACACTGAGTGTGAATTTGAAGAGTCTGTAGGTGACATACAGGACTTGGAAAGTTAGCTGGAACGTAACCTTGCTGCTCTTTTTTTGAAAATGCAAACAATCCTGCATATATCAGAAAGTGCTACACAAGAAGTTATTCAGCAGATCAATCAGATCCACTTACTTTCACAGCCATTACTTCAAAGTAAAGTCCAGGAGAATATCAGTCCACATTGTGGTGATGTGGATAATTTCATTGAGTGACATTGTAAATGCAGTTTCAAAACTAATGTCCTGCTGAAATTCACTTCTACAGGAGGATCCTTATCAACAGCTAGCAGGAGAGCATCTTATATACAGCAAGAATTTCCTCTCGTTATGCCAGTTGAGTTTCGTCTTGACGGAGATAGTTCTGTTGTATATGTCCCTACACTGAAAATGGTGCAGGCTTTGTTAAGAAATAAGGATATTTTGGATAAGGTGCTGCATGTAGAAT
Organism: Esox masquinongy; assembly: GCA_016801175.1. Classification (NCBI taxonomy): domain Eukaryota; kingdom Metazoa; phylum Chordata; class Actinopteri; order Esociformes; family Esocidae; genus Esox; species Esox masquinongy. The sequence goes on along the minus strand of JACXGI010005034.1, from coordinate 42,838 downwards.
GTAGTGATACTCAAGAATGATACTACTCATTCAGAGATGGCTGTCATTTTAAAGAAAATGTTCTTTTGAATGTGGAAGAATTTAGGATTGCTCTTGGGCTATATATAGATGATTTTGAGGTTGCTAATCCACTGGGAACATCCAAGAAAAAACAAACTATATACAGTATATTGGGTACTTGCTAATCTTGACTATCGGTCAGCTCTTCACTCTATACAACTTGCACTTTTATGTAAGGTCAAGACGGTGAAGAAACATGGCTATGCAGAAGTTCTTCGTCCTCTCACTCAGGATCTTGTTACTCTTGTGGAACACAGAGTGTATGTTGAACAGCTAGCAGAAAGTGTTAAAGGCACTTGTATTGTATGTCGCAGCAGACAACTTGGGAGCTCACACTTTGGCAGGATTCCAGGAGAGTTTTGCAGCACATCTCTTTTGTCGGTTTTGTATGTGTAACAAAGATGACATACAGGATAAGGAGGTCAGATCAGGTCTACACCAGCCAAGGACAAGAGAGGACCATGCTAGACATGTGCAAGAGGTTATACATGACCATACTATGGCCAGACATCTTAAAAAGAGGGTGTCCACTGAATGAAAACTTGAAACACTTTCATGTGGTGGATGGTTTTCCTCCTGACATTCTGCATGACTTTTTAGAGGGTATAGTACCAGCAGAAATGTCACTGTCTTCAGGATTTTATGACCACAAAGTATGTTTCTTTGGACTCTTTGAATAAGGCTATTAAGCAGTTTCCTTACACATTCTCAGATAAAGCTGACCAACCACCGATCATTCCAAAGACCTTCATCGCTAAGAGAACCATTGGGGGCAACGGCCACGAAAACTGGGCTCTCCTGAGGCTGCTTCCATTGATGGTAGGCCATAATATCCCAGAAGGAGACCAAGCATGGGAGATACTGATGCTTCTAAAAGATACTAGAAATAGTAATGTCATCGCACTATACTGAAGAGTTAATCCACTTTCTGGTTTGTAAAATCTCAGAACATAGAGAGTTACTGCAGCAAACTTTTCTGACCTACAAACTCCGCCCAAAACATAATTTTATTGAACATTACCCTCAAATGATAAAAACCTTTGGCCCACTAGTCAATGTGTGGACGATGCGTTTTGAAGGGAAGCACAATTTTTTCAAAAAGGTTGTGCATGACACTCATAATTTCAAGAATATAGCACAAACCTTGGCTGTAAGACATCAGAAGATGATGGCCTTCCATTTGGATTCTGCGTCATTCTTTAAGCCTTCTGTGGAAATTGATAAAGTGAGGTCAGTTATGATCACATCTTTCCCTGAAAATGTTCAGCGCTCACTACATCAGCGAAACTCCAAGCAAAGTACAGTGCTGGTTGCTTCTGCTTGTGTTCATTGTGTAAAGTACACTGTAAAGTACACTTTTGACCTCATGGTATGTTGAACATTTACGTGCTTATGAGTTGTGCTTCAGTGGGGGAGGGTCTCTCACTGTCACCCAGCTGTCCGAACTGAATGATATTTTCCCCTTATCTTCCTATAGAGTGAAAGGAAATGTGTATGTGACACTAGTGTTACATATTATGCTGAATGACATTATCTGGAATGGGTACCAAAGTGATCTTCACTCTGTCTAGGAGCATGGGAAGCTATAAACTAAGAATCATCATATATGAAGGGGACATACGGAAAGTGTCACTGGATGGAAAACCAGAAACGGTTGAAGAGCTGAAGATAATAGTCAAAGAAAAATGCAAGCTGCTGGATGACTTCAATCTTATGTATGAAGAACCTGACTTTGGTTATTGCCTCTGCAACCTAGATGACATAGGAGACTTGCCAGCTACAAAAGCAACTGTGAAGGTAATTTCATTGGTGACACTGACACTGGTGTCTGCTTCCACCACCAGCATTTCTGATGCCTCAAATGTCTCAGATAATACAGAGATTCTGTCGACATACAGCTCACCGTCATCAACAAGACGAGCAATGGCCAGAGTTTTTTGAGATTCCAAACTTCTCAGTTGATGTAGAATTCAGACTGAGACAGGCTAATCTTCAGTTTTTACGAGACCAAACTTACCTGAATGTACCAAGAAACATGAAGCATGGTATTTTGGAGAAGCTTGCTAAAGCGATCTACAAATTTGATGCCTATCCAAATGAAGAACGATGCCATTCTGTGGCATTGGCGCTCATAAGCAAACATCCCTGCCTGATGGAACCAGGCTTGCCAGATGGGTTTTCTGGCTGGAAGAATAGCTTGACATACAAAATGGGGAACTATCGCACTAAACTGAGAAAAGCTGGACTTGCAGAGGTTGCTATAAATCGGGGGGAAAAAGGCGCCCCAGAAATGGCATCAAATGGCCTCAAAAGACCAAAAAGGTTTGAGGTCAATTACTTACCAGACCTCCTTGAGGGGCAGAATGAAGATCGCTCTTGGTTGAAGAAATGAAAAATCGGAACCCCAGTGGAACTGTCATTGCATCTAAGATGGACCAGACTTTCCCACTGCGGAGACAGGAGATTGTGGAGGCTGAACCTCCAGTGAAAACCCTGAAGGAGCACTGGCCAGCTCTTTTTACAGAGAGACAAGTACGTACTGATATTGATATGCTTTTTTGTATTGTCCTATGATAGTGTGCATTTAGGTTTTAGAACTGGTAACCAAAGGTTTTCCAAAATGTCCACACTGGCTCAAGCCAGTCTACTCACTCACATTTTTTTTCTGTGTCTTGTAGGTGTTTGCTGAGTTCAACAGGATAGCTACGACAAACCTGGAGAATGATTTTTTTGGTGCTGTTGACCGTTACACACCATGCTTTGTCACAATCTTCAAGTCCAGGAAAGGAAGTGTTGGAGAGAAACTGGCTGAGATTGTGCAGCAAATTGATTCAAGGGTCAGTCGACTACAGACATGTTAAGTTTTTGCTGTGGATTAGATCTTCAAATAACCACTCCAATCGGCAACAGTTCTCTGCACTGTTAAGCATACATGGTGACACCTTTTTCATATGCGCTTTTAAAAATGGGTTTGTATTGTAACTTTTCAGTGTTGCAAAATCTTGAACTTTATTTGTTCTATCCACTTCTAGAAACCAGATGTGACAGCAGTGCGTACCCTTGTTCTCCAAGGCATCCCTGTTCTGCTTGGTGATGACCCCAGTAACTTCTACAACACCTCCTTTGTAGGTTCTCATATCTTAAAAGAGCACATACTGTATATCACTGTGAGTTCAGAACAAAGATGGGCTGCATGCTAACTGTGACAGTAAACAACAAAAACCCTAAACAAACGATGAAGCAGCCATTCAACTAACTCCATTTGTAGTCCATGTCACAGGGTTGCACTGCTGAGTGCAACAATGCTAAGCCCACTTTCCATGCTGCAATTTTGGGTTCTGCACAAGAGGTAGAACATTTCTCTCCCTCACATACACTAGCTGTACCAGCAATAACATCTGAGTAAATTTTATATTAGGACAGACATCAGAGCTTAATTTCATTCATGTTATTTAGTGGATGTCTGTAAGCTGGGTGTAAAGTGAAAACTTAATAAAAATAGGCTGGAGGGAAGTGTTGGCAGGACAGATGACTTGATGACAATTGATAATGCCAATCAACATTACCTGTTGTAATGTTTGTGTTTGGTTGTATACAGGATTCTAACAGTGATGAGACCTGGGCCCAGGTATCTGTTGGTTTGCTGACTGTCATCAGTGAAGATGCGTCTCTCTCCCCAAATCGTCTCCATCTTGGCCCAGTGTCTACTGCCATCATTCTTGAAGGAGGTATTGTAATAGACAATCTCCAGAACCTACCTCAAGCACTTTGCCTCTTGTTTGGGTTGTCCTATGCACTACACTTGGACTACCCTAAAGCCAAGAAAAACACATTCAACTTCATTCAACGAGTGATGCTTGGCCTGGGAGAGAACAAACTCCCTCCCCAAACTTCAAACTCTTAAAAATCTCCTGTTGAGTTAGAATGGTAAAAATCAAGAGTGACATTTGGCATACAATCTTATTTGTTTATAAAAGTGGGTCCAGTTGCTTTTAATTGTTAAGTAAAGTAAGGCACTCCTTTCATATTGTTTTATATCAGCCACTGGGTTCATCAACAAGTTACATTTAGAGGCTGAAGGTGTATGGTCATTCATACATGTGAGATCGGTTGCCATCGGTGTCACTTGTACTTGTCAGCAGGTTGATTCTGTCAGCAGTTTGGTCTTTAGACTTTATTGTTATTACAAAAGTAAAGCAGTTGTTCAGGATTATGTTAAATTAAAGGTCAGGGTTGGAATTTTCTTTCCACAAATGACAAATTTGTCTTTTTATAAAGCCAAATACATTGGCTGCCAATTATTACTGGAAGATTATTGAAGAACAATTTTGGTACTGATTTATATGGGCAGATAGGCAAACATTCAGTCCAACAGAGTCCGTTGTTCACACCCCTTGGTGTTGCTTTCACGCTGTACTTTTGAAGAATGTTTTTATTTTTAGATTTTATGGCAGTGTAATAAGCGTGTGGCGTTCTGGTTCTGTGAGAAGCGATATTCTGTGGTTGGCGCTAATACCTTGACATCGATCATTTTAGTCTGAATGTTGTCTTCAAGTGGTACTGATCACTTATAGTAATGACTAACATTTTAATCTTTATAAACCAATTAGTATCTCTATCAGCTGTCTAAGGTGCAGATTCGACTGTGTTTTCTCACTAAACATAACATAAAATACAATCAGAATAAAATTACAAATGTCAAGGTAATGCATACTTTATACCAGATTCAAAGGGTTTTATGACTTTGATTTTAACATTGTAAAATAAACGGTTGAGGTTCAAGGAATAAACCTGTTTCAACTATAATGTGGTTGTGTGTTAAATATTTTATGATACTTTATACTTCTCAGGTACATTTATGTGACAAGTGTATAGTGAGTTGGCAGGACAGAGTTAACATATATGTGAGCGTTTGGTGTTTGAGATTGTTATTCAATCTTAAATTGATTACATGGAATAAGGTAAAATGAATGTTTGAAGTACATAATTTACACAAGTAACAGTTACTTGGTCTTTTCAAGGCAATCGGTTTGCATGGTTTAAACAAGTAAATCAGAATCGCTCTTCAAGTAACTAAAAACGAGAAATTCTAAGTTGCAGGAATTGTCACATTAGTTAGCCCAACTTAAATAATTGTGCTTAGAGTACACACAAAGTAAAGTTCACATGACATTATTTAGTTGTTTGAAATAGTAATTCTGAGTAGTCTATACTAAGTCAGGAGTACATCTAAAGTAAATTGTCAAGTACACCGCACAAATTGTTTTTAGTTACTTAAACTCAAGAGTAAGTATACTATACTGAACAGGGATTTGTTAATACAACACGCAATACCTATCCCACTGTACTTAGTTTTTTAAGTGCAATCGGTTTGCATGCTTTTTTTAAGTAAGGTTAACTAATCGGATTTTACAGTGTCTGTGGCCACCACCTGCAAAACCATTCCCATTTTTGGGTTGTCTTGCTGAAGCCTCTCCAGTGCCCCTGTTGTCACTTTCATTTGCACCAAAACAGGTGACACTGATTCACAATTGCTTATGCTTCCCAAACTGGACAGGTTGATATCCCTCATGTTTAATTGACTTGGTGTTGTACTGTGATGATTACAAGTTTTTGAGCAGTGTAAATTATCTAGGGACTCTGATTTATTTTAAGTCCAAAATCCAATCTACATCTCCACTTTACTATCGTTGTCTAAAAATGGCATGATAAATTTGGGGAAATGTATGACATCCATCTGCATGGACGAGAGACAGGCCAAAGGGAAACGTCAACATATAATCCAGTCACATATTACATCACGCATTGACGTGTTTTCTCTTGTTTAGCATACCATTGGTTCATGCTTCCATGTGTTTGCTATGTTTTGGTGATGTTTGTGTGTGTATGTGCCAATGGAGGTGTCTCTCATTCAGTTAAGGATAAAAAGAGAGGCAGGGCTCAGAGTTTGTCAGAAGGCTGACCTGACAGGTAACACACAGGACCAAGCAGGAGGAGGAGCTCAGCATTTTTACTCTTCATTACAAATGGAGGAAAACAAATATTCTCAATACTGTTTTCAAGATGGAAACTCTTCTTGCAGAAAGGATTCACTATCAACATCTATTTATCTGACACTGTACATCTTCTTTTCATTGATTTCAGCGGTTACAGTATTTTTGAATCTACTGGTGATCATCTCCATCTCTCACTTGAAGCAGCTCCACACTCCAACTAACCTGCTCATCCTCTCTCTGGCTGTGTCAGATCTCCTGGTGGGTCTCATTGTGATACCCGCAATGACTGTAGCAATAATGGAATCGTGCTGGGTTCCTGGGGAATATTTCTGTGTGTTGCTTCTCTACACATATTTGCTATGTACGTCTTTATCTCTTGGTAATTTAGTCTTGATATCTATTGACCGTTATGTTGCTGTTTGTGATCCCTTATTGTATAACTCAAAAATAACAAAACCAAGAATTAAGTTGTTCATATTTATTACCTGGTGTTGTTCTATCATATACAATGCTGTTTCTCTAAAACTCACTGTAAATGTAGAGGTTCCCAGTAGGTGTTTTGAAGAATGCTATTTTTCTGAAGAATTTTTCTTAGGTATCATCGTGGACCTTGTTATTTCACTGGTTATCCCGTGTTCAATTATTTTAACTCTTTATTTTAAAATATTTGTGGTGGCCAGATCACAGGCCAGAAAGGTATTTTCTAAAGGCCCTACCACTGTGTCTGGTGTTAAAACTGTAAAGGCAATTAAGTCTGAGAGAAAAGCATCAAAAACTCTAGCTATTGTTGTTTTCAACTATCTAATGTGTTATATTCCAATTTATTTTTACCAATGTATTCATTTTGCAAGTGAAAATTCATCATCAGCTTTTATATGTTTTGTGCTACTTATTAATTCCTTCATTAATCCAATAATTTATGCTTTCTTTTATCCATGGTTCAAAGTGACAGCTAAACATATTTTAACTCTGAATTTAAGGCTTTTGTAGATACTTTTTTGTTTGTAAAATATTCAGGTATGTTTTCAATGTAATTATGCTATATTGTATTCTTGTTGTTGTTGTTTCTTTCATAAAACAATTCTTTGGTGTTGCGTAAAACTACTATTATTTTCACTGGTCAATGTCAATCTTGAAATACTAAATTCCAATTGGTTGATACAAAACCTTTTGTCTCAACTGGATTGTAATAACTTGAGATTCATGAGAAGAAATTTCATTTTTGCTTGAATAGTTGCAATACCAAAGTTTGTGGTTGTACTAAATGCTCAGGTTACATTTAGTAACATGCTAACAAGGGTAAAATAATGTTAGTAGGGTGCCTTTCTATGTAATCGTATTTTGGTTACAAATTGATTGTAAAATGATTTGAATTTTTTATGTATTTTTACTGACTGGAAATATCTTTTTTTATTACCAAATGCCTAGTTGTTGATAAATGTCTGACCTCTGTCTGACCAGCGGGTCAACATAATAACCACTATGTTATTACTATATTACAGTAGATTATGTTCTGGTCATAGTTGTGATGGGATCATAACTGCTTATTGTAAAACATAAAACATGTTGTATAAAGAAAAAGAAAACACTGCATTTTTTTTCTATGAACACTAATTCAAGTTTCAGACAATTACATATACCTTGATTTAAAGTAATAATTATGAAGGGAAAATTATTTTTAACACTACTGCCAACAATAATTGTTTCCTAGTTAATCGTCATACATCACATTCATGAAAAGACTTGTACATAGTGTTTATAGTATATTTTACGTACAGGGAGGGGAAAAAAAGTATCTGATCCCCTTCATATTTTGTACGTTTGCCCCCTGACAAAGAAATTACCAGTCTATCAGTCTGAGAGACAGAATAACAACAAAAAAAATCCAAAAAAACACATGTAAAAAATGTCAAATTTATTTGCATTTTAATGAGTGAAATAAGTATTCGACCCCTCTGCAAAACATAACTTAGTACTTGGTGGCAAAACGCTTGTTGGCAATCACAGAGGTCAGATGTTTCTTGTAGTTGGCCATGCCATTTCCCCACGCCATTTTACAGATCTTCTCCAAGTCATTAAGGTTTCGAGGCTGATGTTTGGCAACTCAAACCTTCAGCTCCCTCCACAGATTTTCTATGGGATTAAGGTCTGTAGACTGGCTAGGCTACTCCAGGACCTTAATGTGCTTCTTCTTGAGCCACTCCTTTGTTGCCTCGGCTGTGTCTTTTGGGTCATTGTCATGCTGGAATACCCATCCACGACCCATTTTCAATGCCCTGGCTGAGGGAAGGAGGTTCTCACCCAAGATTTGACGGTACATGGCCCCGTCCATCGTCCCTTTGATGCGGTGAAGTTGTCCTGTCCCCTTAGCAGAAAAACACCCCCAAACATAATGTTTCCACCTCCATGTTTGACGGTGGGGATGGTGTTCTTGGGGTCATAGGCAGCATTCCTCCTCCAAACACAGCGAGTTGAGTTAATGCCAAAGAGCTCGATTTTGGTCTGACCACAACACTTTCTTGATTTTGATCTGACCACAACACTTTCACCCAGTTCTCCTCTGAATCATTCAGATGTCCATTGGCAAACTTCAGATGGGCTTGTACATGTGCTTTCTTGAGCTGGGGGACCTTGCAGGCGCTGACATCCTTGAACAGCTCTTTGGTCTTGGGCATGGTGGAGAGTTTGGAATCTGTTTGACTTATTGCTTCTGTGGACAGGTGTCTTTTATACAGGTAACAAACTGAGATTAGGAGCACTCCCTTTAAGAGTATGCTACTAATCTCAGCTCGTCACCTGTATAAAAGACACCTGGGAGCCAGAAATCTTTCTGATTGAGAGGGGATGAAATAATTATTTCACTCATTAAAATGCAAATCAATTTATAACATTTTTGACATGAGTTTTTCTGGATTTTTGATGTTTTTATTCTGTCTCTCACTGTTCAAATAAACCTACCATTAAAATTATAGACTGATCATTTCTTCGTCAGTGGGCAAACGTACAAAATCAGCAGGGGATCAAATATTTTTTTTCCCTCACTGTATATCCCATTGTTAATATTAATTAAATACTAAGACAGGTGGATGCTCATCAATAGCAGCTGAGCAGAGAATCTGGGGAGCAATGGCCCTCCTGAGGTGTTATGTGATATGTGAAATCTCAGATCTTCAGTGAACTTAATCTGCGGGTAATAGAGCATTATCATATTTTATTTTAAAAGAAAACTAGAAAAAGGCCATTCCTGAGTAAACTTTGGCTAAAATTGTTGAGTGTAGCATATCGGAGCAACATCAGTAGCGGGAATAGGAGACAATCCCAAAGCTAAAACTTTCACTAAGTTGACAAGCGATGCGTAGGCTACAAAAAGGGGATGCAAGAATAGGAAACATTATGGCCTCTGATTGCTTTTATTAGAATGTTTACAGTGCAAAGTGCATACAGTGATGGAAAAAGACAAATCATGCGCGACAGATACCGGTTCCATAGAAAATAGGTGCAGGAATTCTGTTCGACTGAAGCTAATTATTTGTTCAGTTGATTGCTGAATTGAGGACTAACAGGTAATGATCTGTACACGTGTTCAGTTGTTACAGGTACATGTCTACCTCGGGAACCTCATTGCTGCTATCCCTGCATTTCAGTTGCACATGCTACCTTGCACCTCCAACTTGCCTCGATTGCGCATTTAGAATTGCCATTTGTACTTGCATTTGCCTCATCGCACAACTATTCATCCCACTTGTAACACATTTTAATTAATACTTGTACATTTTCTGCCCTCCTGTATTTGCCTTCATTGCACATTTAGAATTGCCATTTGTACTTGCATTTGCCTCATCGCACAACTATTCATCCCACTTGTAACACATTTTAATTAATACTTGTACATTTTCTGCCCTCCTGTATTTGCCTTCATTGCACATTTAGAATTGCCATTTGTACTGCATTTGCCTTCATTGCACATCTATACATTTTTCAATGACAAATTTCAATCATATCTTATATTATCTTACAGTACATTCAAATTGGGGCGGGAAAAGAAAAATTAAAAGCATAATTTTTACATTGTTAGTAGCATACATTTTTGAATCAATATAAAGTACATACACAACATACATGACATGATTTACAAAATGTACCTGCAATAGAGCATGCTGGAAAATATGGAAAATGTGGTTTAAAGGGATGCGTTAGAGTATTACGTTAGGATTAAGGCATCAAAATAAATTATCCTCATATCAAAACTACGTTAATATGTTTCTGACAACAAATTGACTTAAGACCTTGTTAAATGAAAGTTGACAGGACGCCATTTGTGGTCGTTTTATAGATGTCTTTTAAAGGACGTTGACAAGACGATATTTGATGGTCATTGTTTCAAAGACATAGAAAGACATCTTGTCAATTTTCAATTATGCCCCTGAAATCAACATGAAATCAACATCGGAAATAGATGTATTTCAGTCAACGTCAAAATGTGCTCTCCCTGCCTGTATTAGGATAATTAATTATAAATGGGCAACCGAAGAGGCATATTTCAAAAGTATTTTATGTCACAACTTCATTTAAAAGTTCTCTTCAGTTTTTATAGGAATAGCAATTAAGGCAATTTGGGCAGTTCCGGAGTCAGATAAACATTAATCCTGGATAAAAAAAAAGAATTCATACCTTTGGGTCTTAATTTTGAAAAGATACTTGACTAACTGAGGTGCAGGAGCCAACCCAATTAAAAAGTTACAAATTGTACTTCAGTACACTAAATACTTTCAAAATAGTATTAATATTTTAGTAGTAATAACTAGACTAAGTGCTTAAGTGGACCCAATAATTTCTTAGTTCAGTATACTTGTAAGAAATCATTTAAAATAGAATTAAGGTACATTTTAAAAATATTCCAAATGCATTGGAAATATATTATATATTTGAAATAACTTGAGTATATTCCAAGTGTGCTAAATTGCCATTTTCAATCCTTTATAAAATTATACTTAAATATGAAATAAGTTGGTCCTTTAAACACAGTTAAGTATAATTGCTACCATTTAAATAGTATTTAAGTACACTGCTCAAAAAAAATTAAGGAAACATGTAATAATCACAGTATAACACCAAGTCAATTAAACTTGAGGGATATCAATCTGTCCAGTTAGGAAGCATAAGCGATTGTGTATCAGTGTCACCTGTTTTGGGACAAATGAAGTGACAATGGGTGTACTGGAGAGGCAACAGCAAGACCACCCCAAAATGGGAATGGTTTTGCAGGTGGTGGCCACAGACAATTGCTCTCTCCTTATCCTTCCTGACTAATTCTTCTCTAGTTTTACGTTTTGCTATTGTCCTTGTCACTACTGGTAGTGACATGAGGAAAGCTGGACAGGGTCGTAGAAGGGCATCAGGACCGATATTTGCTCCTTTGTACGAGGAAGAACAGGAGGTGCACTGCCAGAGCCCTACAAAATGACCTCCAGCGGACTACTATTGGGCATGTTTCTGACCAAACTGCCAGAAACAGACTCCATGAGGGTGGCATGAGGGCCAAACGTATTCTAGTCTGTGGCACCTGTGCTCACAGCCTAGCACCTTGCAGCGTGATTGGCATTTGCCAGAGAACACCAGAATTGGCAGGTCCGCCCTTGGTGCCCTATTCTCTTCACAGATGAGAGGAGGTTCACACTGAGGCAGTTCCTGGATGATGAAGGCATTGATGCCATTGACTGGCCCTCACGTTCCCCAGACCTGAATCCAATTGAGAACCTCTGGGACATTATGTATCGGTGCATCCGACGCCGCCAAGTAGCGCCACAGACTGTCCAGGAGCTCACTGATGCCCTGATCCAGGTCTGGGATGAGATCCCCCAGGACTCCATTTGCCGTCTCATCAGGAGCATGCCCAGACGTTGTCATGAGTGCATAAAGGCACGTGGGGGCCATACATACTACTGAGTCACATTATGAGTTTGAACAGTCTGTGATTTCAATTGTTTACTTTGATTTCCAGTGTGAGTTTGAATCCAGCCGTCAATCGGTTGGTGATTTTGGTTTCCACTGACCGTTGTTACTTACATTTTGTTCTCAATGACAGGGCTCAACGTTAAAAATTTTTGCCACTGGCCCACTGGGTCCAATGGGTTTGAAACTTACTAGCCCCAAAAATGTCTTCCCTGTCCCTCCTCTCAAAAGTTGTAATTCAGCAATCAATCAATCAAATGTATTTATGAAACCCTTATTACAACAGCAGTTGTCACAAAGTGCTTTTACAAAACTCCTAGCCTGATACCCCAAGGAGCAAACAACAACAGTGTTGAATTTTAGTGGCTAGGAAAAACTCCCTAAGAAGGCCAAAATTTAGGAAGAAACCTAGAGAGGAACCAGGCTCAGAGGGGAGACCAGTCCTCTTCTGGCTGTGCCGGGTGAACATATTAAGAGTACAATTGTAATAATTAATAAATGCGGGGGGTGGGGTCAGCAGAATGGCAGCTGAAATCGTCAGGTATCGTCTTGATCTGCAACACAACCAGGAGGACTGGACAGGGACAGCAACGGGTCTTTCAAGCTTGGTACTCCAAAAGTGTGGGCTAAGTTTAAACAGGGCAGGAGACAGGGAAAATGTAGAAAGTGCATTCCTTAGATCTACAAGGATTTATAGTGGAGAAGGAGAACTGACCCTACTCCCCCAGCACAATAATATAGCAGCGTGAGACAGGGGGGTCCAGTGACACTGTGGCCCTATCCGGGGGAGGTCCACCCACATTGCCAAGCATCAACCAAAGGGACACCCACCAACCGCAACCACCCTGAAATGAGGGCCGAGTATTGCCAGCAGAGTTCAACCCAAATGCACGATGTGCGCAACAGAGAGACAACAACAAGCCAGTGACTCCACCCCCGAATGGCATTGGAGGGAGGGTATCCCACTGGCGATGAGAGCCCACCTCATGACAGCAAGGGTGGACAGTATCAAGCCTTTCCCGTCACCTTCACACCCCTGGGCCAGACTGCATTTAATCATAGACCATGCTGAAGAGATGAGTCTTTAGTAGACACTTGAAAGTTTGCACCGAGTCTGCACATCGAACCTTAATTGGCAGATCATTCCACAGTAGTGGAGCTCTATGACAGAAGGCCCTGCCTTCAGCTGTTTGTTTAGAAATTCTAGGTACAATTAAAAGACCTGCATCTTGCGATCTAAGGTTACGTGTAGGTATGTATGGCTGGATCATTTCAGCGAGGTTAGTATGAGCAAGTCCATGTATTGCTTCATAGGTGAACCATAATACCTTAAAATCACCCCTAACCGTAACAGGAAGCCAGTGTAAAGAGGCTAGTACTGGAGTAATGTGTTAAATTTTTTTAGTTCTAGTTAGGATTCTAGCAGCCGTGTTCAGCACTAATTGAAGTTTATTTATTGATTTATCAGGGTAACCGGAAAGAAGAGCATTGCAATAATCTAATCTAGAAGTAGCAAAAGCATGGATTAGTTTTTCTGCAACAGTTTTTGATCAAAAGTTTCTGATTTTGGCAATGTTCTGAAGATGAAAATAAGCAACTCTTGAGATACATTTTATATATTCATCAAAGGAGAGGTCAGGGTCGAGGGTAACGCTGAGGTTTCTCACAGTTTTTTGGGATACGACCATACAACCGCCGAGGTTCACTGTAAGGTCTGCCAACAAAACTCTTTGTTTCTTATGTAGTAAAACAAGCATTTCTGTTTTTCTTGGGTTTAAAAGCAAGAGGTTCTCTGTCATCCACTTCCTAATATCTGAAACGCATGCTTCCAAAGTAGCTAATGGGGCTACTGTGTCATCAGCATAACAGTGAATATTGACATTGTGATTCCGGATGACATCACCCAGAGACAGCATATATAGTGAGAACAATAATGGGCCCAAAACCGAGCATTGAGGCTCACCAAAACACCTTTGATTTGGCAGAGGATATGCCATCCACACACACAAACTGATATCCTTCAGATAAAAAAAGATTTAATCCAGGCTAGAACATGTCCACGTAGCCCAATGTGGGTTTCCGGTCTCTAAGAGAAGGGAGTGATCAATAGTGTCAAAGGCAGCACTAAGATCAAGAAGGACAGATGCGGAACGTTTGTCTGAGTCCATTAGAAGGTCATTTGTTACCTTCACGAGTGCAGTCTCAGTGCTATGATCAGGTTTGAAACTGGAAACTGGAATGGACTGAAGCATTTCATAAATGCTATTTTTAGTGAGTTTGGTACACATCCGGGAGCAATTTATTATGTTCAACATTGGCTGACCTAGCACCGGAAAGCAGTTTTGTTGGAATCAGGTCTCGTTGGCAATTTGTGGGTTTAGAACTCATTACAAATTTAGTGAACGTGTCGAGCGATACAGGATAAAAAAAATTCAAGCGTCCCCATTGACACCAGGTCAGGGAGGTTCAGGTCATTCTCAGGACAATTGCGGTTTTGGGGAATATACCTATTTAAGGAGGAGTCAGTTATTTGTTTCTAATGGTGATGATCTTTTCACTCCCTTAAGAAGTTTGTGTATTCATTACTGCTGAAGTGAAGACCCACTTCACATGTTGAGCTTTGCTTTTTTGTTAACTTAACTGCAAGTGTATCAAAGAGAAAGTTTGGATTGTTTTTGTTCACCTCAATCAGGTTGGAGAAATAAAATCGATCAAATGTGAGTGCTTTTGGTATTGTAGTGTACTTTCTGTCCAAGCTAGTTTGAATACTTCCAACTTGGTGGAGTGCCACTTTCGCTCCAATTTTCTGGAGGCTTGCTTGAGTGCTGTAGTATTGTCTGTGTACCAGGGAGCAAGTTTCTTGCTTCATATTTCTTTTGTTTTTAGTGGTGAAACCATATCTAAAGTATTTTGCAGTGTTGAGTTTAGATCCTCGATTAGATCGTTTGCGGATTTTTTTACTCTGTCATCGATGAGCGAGTCTAGCAGAATATGAAGAAATCTATTTGTAGTCCGAGAATTTATATTACGGCTCTTGAAAGGCATTGTTTGGAGTGCATGTGGGTTTCTTGTTTATATTATGATATTCCAGGATTATGGGGAAAAATTATTAGATCAACAATATCTATTTCTCGTGACAGGACTAAATCTAAGGTATGATTGTGGCAGTGCGTTGGACCTGAGACATGTTGTTGAACCCATTGAGTCAATTATGCCTTCAAACGTTTTTTAAAGAGGGTCATTGGACTTTTCCATATGAATATTGAAATTGCCAAAAATTAGAATAATATCTGCCGTGACTACAAGTTTAGACAAGAATGCAGGAAACTCACTGAGGAACATTGTGTAATTCATCAGCGTTATAACACATAACCAAATATTTGTGTTACTTAACATATTTAATCCTGTAAGAAATGCATTCTGGATATATAAAACATTAAAAAATAGATGTCTTTCATCACATTTCTAATTATAAAAATTAATAAAAAGATAACAGTCAACAAAACATTTGACTTTCAAACAAAACACTAACTCATTCATCCCCGGGAGAACAAGGCGAACGGTTACTAGGTATGTGGTTGTTATAAGTCGTGCATTCACCCAATGGGCATCTGCATTTAAATTCCTGACCAGTACAGTCAAGGGCCCTGAAGGCAGATTGTCAGCCACCCGCTTGGCTGTCATGCAGACCAGGTGCTGTTTGCTATTGGCATGACTGGTCAGGGCATGTTTGCAAAAGTTGTCAGTTTGTCATTCACCCACATTTGTCCGCTCTAGCTGGGAACTTAAAACAGACAACACAGTGCATCGGAGTTCCATCGATGTCGAAACAGGTAAATTACTTTTTGCACTGACTTACATCATTTTGTTCTCAACAAATTATACAATGTACAGTAAAGATACAATTTACAAGTAAATATTTTGTCTGTAATATATCTGTAGATGTAATATATATCGTTTATCGATACCCGATGTGTGATTTAAGTGTTCCCTTAATTTTTTGTGCAGTGTATTTTGGAAATAGTTTAATACTCCTTAATACTCTGGATTCATTTACAAACATGCTACCGGTTTTCTTGAAAGACGATTGGTAGGATAACAATGTGTTGGGGTTTGAGTGAGAGAAGTAATTTTTGACTTTCTATGGCCATACATTTCTCCATAGGGGACACAGTAAAATCAGTGCATATAACCACCTGGGTCAGATAGGCTCTCTTTCACAGGTTGTTCTATTACCAAAAAGAATTGCTAATTTATACAACACCATCTTACAGTCTATAATATTTTGCTATGAATTGTTTTTACAATGTTTGGATTTTACAAGATATTCTGCTTAGCCTTCACTCAGAAGAGCATTCATAGACTAAAAACTCTTCTGATTGGCTGAGATGTCAAGTTGCGTTATGTTTTGTTACTTAAGCTAGCCATCTTACACAGCTCAGATTTTAAGCTAATGAGCTGTCAAAATCGGATGTGTGGCTCCCAAGGCCACAGAATGGTTAAAAAACATTATGGAATAATAAAACAAAAGCAGATGTTTTTTACTTCAATTTCAAAATAATTATTCTCTTACCTAAATGGTATATAGCAAAACAACAACAACAAAATTCATAATATAGTTTTTAGTCTGCATCCAAACTTTTTATTAAATGATAAGACAAACGTTCTTGTGGGCCTCTCTGATTGGCTTTCACACCCATTACCGCTCTGCCTCTCCCTCTATCTGACCAGCTGGTCAGCATTCTGGGAATTATTTTATGAGGCTACAGTATACTATGTACAGTTCAGGATTAAGATCTCATCAGAACCTGGTAACGACAACCTAACCACAGCTTACTGCCTATTGTAAAACATACGAATGAGAATAAAGTTTGATATTTAATACATTGTTCACTAAATTTCTAATTTTTTCAATAAGCACTAAGTAATGTTTAATTACTTACACTGAAAATAAATCAAGAAATTATGAAAGCGAATCACAGTTTTTTGCACTATTGCATAAAATAATTGTTTCGTAATTAATCCTATGACATCATGTGCATAGAAAGACTGGAGAAGACAGTATATAATGGCCCACTGTTATTTATTAATTAATAATACAGGTAGATGCTAATCAAGCTCCTTTGAGTAGAGAAAGACACCTGGAGTGCAATGGCTAAAGATTATTGTTACGGGTCAGATCGACACATTATTTACACTTCAACCTTCTGAGATTTTTGTATGTCAATTTTTTTAACAACTCAGGAACATTTACTTCCACAGCAAATCCTAAAAGATATCAGCCCAAAACTGCCAGAAGAATTGTTCGGGATACAAAGAAAAACCCACAGGTAACCTCAGCAGAAATACAGGCTGCTCTGGAAAAAGACGGTGTCGTTGTTTCAAGAAGCACAATACAACGATACTTGAAGAAAAATGAGCTGCATGGTCGAGTTGCCAGAAAGAAGCCTTTACTGCGGCAATGCCACAAATAAGCCCGGTTACAATATGCCCGACAACACCATGACACGCCTCAGAGCTTCTGGCACACTGTAATTTGGAGTGACGAGACCAAAATATTTCTTTGTCAGTGGGCAGACGTACATAATCAGCAGGGGATCAAATACTTTTTTCCCTCACTGTACCTGTAGACAACTGAACACTGAAAACCTTGTCATGCTTGTAAATCCAGACAGAGTCCAGTAGTACAAAGGGTGGGTATAGTTAGTGATGGGAAACTGTTCCTGAGCCTGCTGGTGCGAGAACGAAGAGACCTGTACCACCTGCCTGATGAGAGAGGGCAAACAGTTTGTGGCATTGGTGTGTAGGGTCCCTGGTAATGCCGCGTGCCCTGCACAGACAACACTTGTGCTGCAGGTCTACAATTGCTGGGAGCTTGGTACCTGTGATGTGCTGGGTGGTTTTCACCGGTCGGCTATAGAGCAACCACCAAACCACATTGTGGCACAGTTATTCAGAATGCTCTCGATTGTGCCGCGATAGAAGTACACAAGGATCTTGGGAGACAGACAAGCCTTCTTCAGCCTCCTCAAGAAGTACAGGCGCTGCTGCGCCTTTTTGACCAGGGCTGATGTGTTGATGGACCAGGAGAGGTCCTCCTGGACACCCAGGAATTTTAAGATGGACTTGCTCCACCTCAGTGCCATCGATGAGAACTGGGGCATGACTGCAGCCTTTAGATTTCCTGTAATCCACAATAAGCTCCTTGGTTTTCTTTGCATTGAGGGCCAGGTTGTTATCAGTGCACCATGCTGCAAGGCACTTCACTTCCTCCCTGTAGGCTGACTCGTCATTGTCACTGATTAGGCCTACCAATTGGTGTTGTCTGCTAACTTGATAATGATGTTGGAGCTGTGTACAGGAAGCCAGTTGTGGGTGAAGAGGGAGAACAGGAGGGGGATCAGCACACAGCATTGTGGAACACCAGTGTTCAGGATCAGGGTGGAGGAGATGAAATTGTCTAACCTGACGGACTGGCGTCTGTTGGTTAGGAAGTTCAAAGTCCAGTTACAGATAGAAGGGCTGATCCCTAGGTCATGGAGTTTGTTGACCAGCCTAGAGGGGATGACCGTGTTGAATGCTGATCTAAAGTCTATGAACAGCATTCTCACATAGGTGTGGAGATGGCGTCCTCTGTAGACCTTTTTGACCGGTAGGCAAACTGGTAGGGATCCAGTGTTGGGGGGAGGCAGGACTTGGGGTGGGCCAGAACTAGTCTTTCGAAGAACTTCATGATCATGGGGGTGAGTGCGAAAGGTTGGAAGTCAACGGTTTGGCAACGGTTGAACCAGTTTCATCCTGTGCTATATCCTGTGCATCTTCTGGAATAGCACCTACAGTGGATATAAAAAGTCTACACACCCTTGTTAAAATGTCAGGTTGTTGTGATGTAAAAGAATGAGACAAAGATAAATCATATCAGAACTTTTTAAAATAACATGGTTGCAAAAGTGTGCACACCCTCTTATAACTGGGGATGTGGCTGTGTTCAGAATTAACCAGTCACATTAAAACTCATGTTAAATGGAAATCATTACACACCTGCCATCATTGAAAGTGACTCTGATTAATCACAAATAAAGTTCAGCTGTTTTCCTGACATTTTCTTAGTTGCATCTCAGAGCACAAGCCATGGTACGCAGAGAGCTTCCAAAGCATCAGAGGGATCTCATTGTTGAAAGATATCAGTCAGGAGAAGGGTACAAAATAATTTCCAAAGCATTAGATATACCATGGAACACAGTGAAGACAGTCATCATCAAGTGGAGAAAATATGGCACAACAGAGACATTACCAAGAACTGGACGTCCCTCCAAAATTGATGAAAAGACGACAAGAAAACTGGTCAGGGAGGCTTCCAAGAGGCCTACGCCAACATTAAAGGAACTGCAGGAATTTCTGGCAAGTACTGGCTGTGTGCTACATGTGACAACAATCTCCCGTATTCTTCATATGAATAGGCTGTGGGGTAGAGTGGCAAGACGGAAGCCTTTTCTTACAAAGAAAAACATCCAAGCCCGGCTGATGTTTGCAAAAACAAACATCAAGTCCCCCAAAAGCACGTGGGAAAATGTGTTATGGTCTGATGAAACCAAGGTTGAACTTTTTGGCCTTAAATCCAAAAGGAATGTTTGGCGCAAAAACAACACTGCATATCACCCAAAGAACACCATACCCACAGTGAAGCATGGTGGTGGCAGCATCATGCTTTGGGGCTATTTTTCTTCAGCTGGAACCAGGGCCTTAGTCAGGGTGGAGGGAATTATGAACAGTTCCAAATACCAGGCAATTTTGGCGCAAAACCTTCAGGCCGTTAGAAAGCTGAAGATGAAGAGAAAGTTCACCTTTCAGCACGACAACGACCCAAAGCACACATCCAAATCCACAAAAGCATGGCTTCACCAGAAGAAGATTAACGTTTTGGAATGGCCCAGCCAAAGCCCAGACCTGAATCCAATTGAACATCTGTGGGGTGATTTGAAGAGGGCTGTGCACAGGAGATGTCCTCGCAATCTGACAGATTTGGAGCGCTTTTGCAAAGAAGAGTGGGCAAATATTACCACGTCAAGATGTGCCATGCTAATAGACTCCTACCCAAAAAGACTGAGTGCTGTAATAAAATCAAAAGGTGCTTAAACAAAGTATTAGTTTAAGGGTGTGCACACTTATGCAACCAGGTTATTGTGAGTTTTTTATTTTTCCCCCTCAAAGATTTCAGTTTGTCTTTCAGTTGAATTGTTCATGTTATAGGTCAGGTTAACGGTGGAAAAAGTTCTGACATGATTTATCTTTGTCTCATTCTTTTACATCACAAGAACCTGGCATTTTAACAGAGGTGTCTAGACGTTTTATATCCACTGTAAATAATGATGGATGAGGCCACCAGAGGCGGGTGGCAGAGAACAGTTTGCTGACACACAGGTCACCTTTGGCTGAAGGCCCCTGCCGCCATACCTGCCCAGTGGAAGTCGTCTCGAACCCTTTATTGTGTTCTGTGAGGCCAGGTGACCGGCCATGCGGTAACCACGTCGATCTTCGACTGCGGGACCACCAGGGTTTCAGACGTTTTCATGCACCATTGCATCAGGTTACAGAGGAGTCTGCTGCAAGTCGGAAAGTATAAGGAAGGGAGGCGCTGTTCTGTTTGTGGTTCCCTTCTGCTTGCTCAGAAAGGATCCCTGGTAAGTGACCTGCTAGCACAGATTGAACAGAGGTTTAGTGAGAATGGCGGCCCAGGTACTCAACTCACTGCGTTCACATCCCGGGGCATTGTGGCACCATGCCCACTGTCAGTGTCCACTCATCTCGTACCTGACAAGCATCGCCATGGATGCAGGAGAGGAAAACCCTTCCCTCGAGGGGATTAAGCAGAGGCAGCACTGCAGTCGTACAGTATTCTGGCCTCATTAACTTTCTGCTTTCAACTTTTCTACATACTGGAAGACTAGCATGTGGCGTGGTGATGTGCCGTCATGGCTCCTGATGGTGTGTATTATAGTCCAAACTGGAACACTGACATCACCTACCACCAGCCTTGAATTAGTTAAAGCATAATCTTTATTGTCTTTATTAAAATGCTCAGAATTTGAGAAATTGTAAAATCTCTGTCAGTAAGTCTGGGTGGATACATGACCAGCTATTATTGTCAGATTATGTACTATCCAATCATAGTTTCTGTCATCCCTTGTTTTTGTGTGTGTGTGTGTGTGTGTGTGTGTGTGTGTGTGTGTGTGTGTGGAAATAGGGGGATTGGCTATCAGTCAGAGATAAAAAGAGAAGCACAGCTCAGAGTGTGTCAGAAGGCTGACCTGACAGGGTCACACACAGGACCAAGCAGGAGGATCTCAGCATTTTACCCTTTAATACAAATGGAGGAACATGAATATGCTCAATACTGTTTTCAAGATAGAAACTCTTCTTGCAGAAAGACTTCAGTATCAACATCTATTTACATAACATTGTACATCTTCTTCTCATTGATTTCAGTAGTTACAGTATTTTTGAACCTACTTGTGATCATCTCCATCTCTCACTTCAAACAGCTCCACACTCCAACCAACCTGCTCATCCTCTCTCTGGCTGTGTCAGATCTCCTGGTGGGACTCATTGTGATACCAGCAAATACAGTAGCTATAATAGAGTCATGCTGGCTTCCTGGGGAATATTTCTGTGCATTGCTTATGTATACCACTTCTTTAAGTGAAAGTTCCTCTCTCGGTAATTTGATCTTATTGTCTATTGACCGTTACGTTGCTGTGTGTGATCCATTGTTGTACCACTTTAAAATAACAACTAGAAGAACTATGTTTTGTATTTCCATTACCTGGTGTTGTTGTATCATATATGATGCTATTCTCATAAATATATATGTAGATGTACAGGTACCCAGTATATGTTTTGAAGAATGCTATTTACTTGACGGACATTTCTGGGTTAATATAATGGACATTGTAATAACATTTGTTATCCCTTGCTCTATTATTTTAACACTATATTTGAAAATATTTCTGGTGGCCAGATCACAAGCCAGACAGGTATCTTCAAAAAAGGCCGCCACTGAGTCTAGGGTTAAAACTATACAAGCAAGCAAGTCTGAGAGAAAAGCAACAAAAACACTTGGTATTGTTGTTTTCAATTATCTACTTTTTTGGAATCCATTTTTTTTAACTTTTTTATTTTCATCAAATAACAGTTTAGCTTCATTTTTTGTCACCTTTCTTCCTCTTGTTAATTCCTTTATTAATCCCATAATTTATGCTTTCTTTTATCCATGGTTCAAAGTGGCAACGAAACAAATATTAACTCTGCAGTTAAGGCATTTGTAGTTATTTATATTCCTGTACTGCCCTTTATGGGCAATGTACCTTAACTCGCCAGAGTGTAGAACTGAGAAAAATTACTTCAAAGTGGTTTTGTTGCCCAGCCAAATGAATTTTAGGCAGAATATTGGAAATGTGGCAATTCTTTGTTTTTTTTTAATGAAGTAATTTATCTACATAAAAAATCTTGAGCTCAATTTTGACCTTTGAGCCTTACTCTGAAGTTAATATACTCTGCTTTTGCATTGTCTGCAAAACAATAAGGGGTAATGCCAAGGCAAAAGGCATTAAGGTCCATTTGATCGCTCACTTGTTTGCTGATCACTATATAAAATCAGTATATGATTATAAAGATAACAACTACATACTGTAAAATCTAGTGATCATGGCACAATTAGGCTTAACATAAACCTAAATATAATATAATGTAAATGAGAATGAATTTGTGTATTTGAAGGTCAAAAAGGAATATTACCAACTCACAAATCATTAGGACCTATTTTATAACCCATTTATTGAGTGCAATGTTTACTAACGCAATGAATAGTAAAGGATACAAGACTCATGTTTTGGATTGAATTGGATGAATGCCAGAGTAGGATACTCAAGAATGACCCATGTTATGGATTTAACGTGTTGAACGCCAGCGAGTAATGCTCAAAACTCATGTTGTAGATTTAACTTCTCAGATGTTGTTTGCAATGGATTTAAATCAGGTTACAAGAAATGGTAGGCAATCTATTTAATTGTTAATTGTGACTGCTGAGCTCATCATTAATGTTATGTCTAGCTAGCTAGACATAACATTAATAAAAACAACCACTGCAGCACTATTTGCTTTACACTTTTTTAAAGCTCCTCTAGGGCTTTTGGAAGTTATGGCAAAGACAACCCACTAGTTTCTCCAAAAAACATCAAAATTGACTCAAGATATGTTTCCACACGATAAAGCAGATCTTTAATGTTCCAAAAATTACAATAACTCATTTTCAACCACAATTGAAGTTACGGCCTTTCGCCCTTGCACAGAAGTATATTTTCATTTTAAAAAAAAACAAAAAATAAAACAAAGGTATAATATAGTTATAGTATGTAAAGCATGGTCCCTGTAATGGCTTCTTTCATGTAACAATGCTCTGACATTTCATATCTCTGTTACCTGTTGTCCTCATAGGATGGAAAAATTCTAAATGTACATGAGTGTCTATGTTGTTAAACATCACCATATTTTGTTTGAAATGGAAACAAAGTGGCTGATTTTAATTTTTTTCAGTAATTATGCTTTTTAAAGAAACAGTCAGTCAAATGTATTTCATCTGCCGTTGTCTTATTACAGTGCATGTAGAGATACCAGTTCAAAACCAAAGATCAAGCCAAGACAACACACCTGATAAATAAAAAAAGAGGAGCCAGACTCTGAGTGGTGTCCCATCCTCTTCTGGGTGTGATGGTTGAGTGTCCACATACTTTTGTTCATGTAGTGTATATGTAAGCTTAAAAATAAAATAAATCAATAATCAGTTGTACTTAACTTTACTTTAAACATATGCAATTACTATCTCTCATGTTAAGGAAGATGAGAAACAGATGTATGATTAGTGATAAAATTATTTATGTTCAGTTTACTTCATGATCAGTTCCAGACCGTGTGGGCTAACTATTTATTTATAGATACCATTTAGAGGACAGTTCATTATGTTCTTCCTTATCTGTCACACTCTCCTAAAATAGTATATATATATATATATATATATATATGTATATATATATATATATAT
>JACXGI010005034.1:0-18633 GCA_016801175.1 Esox masquinongy | reverse complement strand
ACTGTCTTTTGCCTGAGCTCAGAATAAAGAATCATTGAATTCAGAAACACGCCTTAATTCTTTAAAGTAGAAATATTCATGACAAACATCATCTTTTGATTAAAATTGATGCACTGTGGCTGAATTTCTGTTTTTTGTCCTCCCAGTAATTGCGCTTTTTAATGAATCGATCAGTCAATTGTGTATCATTATACATGTTTTACAACTGCAGTTGTCACAAAGTGCTTGTAGAGATACCAACCTAAAACATGATAGATCAAGCATTGTCAACACACTGGACAAATAAAAAAAAAAACCCTGACTAGGGTTGGAAGAAACCAAAAGAGGTGCCGGACTGTTACGGGTGTCCCGTCCTCTTCTGGCATGTGCTGGGTAGAGATTATAAGAGCATGTGGCCGTTAAAGGCCACATCAGTATAATGGGCTTTGTTTTTATCAGTCAGAGTGCAGGAAAAAAGAACTGATTTGAAAAAATATAACGTGATTGGTCAAAAGGACAAGTATTTTAAAAATGTCTTAATTGGGCTGCCTGTGAAAATACAGTGAATGACTTTAACGTCAAACTACATGAAAGCAGATTGTCAACCAAACCAGCCTTAAACTCCAGAATGTTTGTCGTATGGAGCCAGCTACACCCAGTGCCACTCAATCCTTACGTTGTAATTGTCACATAAAAAAAAAAATCTCCATCCTGACCTAATACCTGTCACATTTTAAAAATCTCCACCCTGACTGCATACCTCTCAAGATATAAACATCTCCATCCTGACTTTATATCTGTCACAATTTAAAAATCTCTATTCTAACTTTTTACCTGCCACATTGTAAATATCTACATTCTCACTTTCTGCTAGAGACGTCATATTTGATATGATGAAATGTATATACGTAACCTTCCAAATAAAATAAATACTCAAAACCAGCGCTTGACATTAACTTTTTGGCTCACCAGCCATTGTGGCTAGTGGTTTTCCAAAGTTCCTCGCCATTCAGCATTTTCACTAGCCACCATTTTGTTGTTGGGAAATTATGTTTTATTTGTTTATCAGTGCTATATCATAGCCTGTCTAGTTCTCACTGTTGGTCACTGGTGTGCAAGGCAATAGGCCTAACACAAATGGACCAGAATCAAACACTTTATGTAGGTAGTGCTCATGGGAGTATATATATATATATATATATATATATATATATATATATATATATATACACACACAGGGGTTTTCCTGGCTCAAAATTAGGCAAAGGTGGTACCCCAACCCTCGCACTCTACCGAAATACTTAACACACTTGAAAAAGGCAACTATTAAATCTGCCTTGTGTTAAATCTGCCCTGTTGTCCATGTCCACATGAGCAGCTAATGCACGCTGCAATGTCCTCCCTAATATCAACCAAAATATATAAGCAACATATTTATTCTTAACATAGACCAATGAAATCACTCATCAACTATATAGCAGCCAATATTATTGTTGTCTATTTTCGTTGTTATGCTATATTCTTGTTAATACAGACTTGCATAAAAACTAAACAGAGCTGTATATATTACAGCCTTGTCACGTTATTTTTTCCTCCATCCTTGCCTTGACGCCATATCGTTAATCTCCCTCTCTCGACCTCCTTCATCTGTAGTAGGCTCTGCTGCTGTCGCTGATCCAAAGTCTTCTTTGTGTTCATATATTTACAGTATCTCACAAAAGTGAGTACACTCCTCATATTTTTGTAAATATTTGAGTATATCTTTTCATGTGACAACACTGAAGAAATGACACTTGCTACAATGTAAAGTAGTGAGTGTATAGCTTGTATAACAGTGTAACTTTGCTGTCCCCTCAAAATAACTCAACACACAGCCATTAATGTATAAACCGCTGGCAACAAAAGTGAGTACACCCCTAAGTGAAAATGTCCAAGTTGGGCCCAATTAGCCATTTTCCCTCCCCGGTGTCATGTGACTCGTTAGTGTTACAAGGTCTCAGGTGTGAATGGGGAGCAGGTGCGTTGAATTTGGTGTCATCGCTCTCACACTCCCTCATACTGGTCACTGGAAGTTCAACATGGCACCTCATGGCAAAGAACTCTCTGAGGATCTGAAAAAAAGAATTGTTGCTCTACATAAAGATGGCCTAGGCTATAAGAAGATTGCCAAGACCCTGAAACTGAGCTGCAGCACGATGGCCAAGACTATAGAGCGGTTTAACCGGACAGGTTCCACTGAGAACAGGCCTCGTCATGGTCGACCAAAGAAGTTGAGTGCACGTGCTCAGCATCATATCCAGAGGTTGTCTTTGGGAAAAAGACGTATGAGTGCTACCAGCATTGCTGCAGAGGTTGAAGGGGTGGGGGGTCAGCCTGTCAGTGCTCAGACCATACGCCGCACACTGCATCAAATTGGTCTGCATGGCTGTCGTCCCAGAAGTAATCCTCTTCTAAAGATGATGCACAAGAAAGCCCACAAATAGTTTGCTGAAGACAAGCAGACTAAGGACATGGATTACTGGATCCTGTGGTCTGATGAGACCAAGATGAACTTATTTGGTTCAGATGGTGTCAAGCGAGTGTGGCGGCAACCAGGTGAGAAGTACAAAGACAAGTGTGTCTTGCCTACAGTCAAGCATGGTGGTGGGAGTGTCATGGTCTGGGGCTGCATGAGTGCTGCCGGCACTAGGGAGCTACAGTTCATTGAGGGAACCATGAATGCCAACATACACTTTGACATACTGAAGCAGTGCATGATCCCCTCCCTTCGGAGACTGGGCCGCAGGGCAGTATTCCAACATGATAACGACCCCAAACACACCTCCAAGATGACCACTGCCTTGCTAAAGAAGCTGAGGGTAAAGGTGATGGACTGGCCAAGCATGTCTCCAGACATAAACCCTATTGAACATCTGTGGGGCATCCACAAACGGAAGGTGGAGGAGCGCAAGGTCTCTAACATCCACCAGCTCAGTGATGTCGTCATGGAGGAGTGGAAGAGGACTCCAGTGGCAACCTGTGAAGCTCTGGTGAACTCCATGCCCAAGAGGGTTAAGGCAGTGCTTGAAAATAATGGTGGCCACACAAAATATTGACACTTTGGGCCCAATTTGAACATTTTCACTTAGGGGTGTACTCACTTTTGTTGCCAGCGGTTTAGACATTAATGGCTGTGTGTTGAGTTATTTTGAGGGGACAGCAAATTTACACTGTTATACAAGCTGTACACTCACTACTTTCCATTGTAGCAAAGTGTCCTTTTTTCAGTGTTGTCACATGAAAAGATATAATCAAATATTTGTAAAAATGTGAGGGGTGTACTCACTTTTGTGAGATACTGTATATTCCTAGTGACTTAAATATGTTAATTGTATTTTTTTTCACTGTATATTGCAT
The DNA here is from genome assembly GCA_016801175.1 of Esox masquinongy. Classification (NCBI taxonomy): domain Eukaryota; kingdom Metazoa; phylum Chordata; class Actinopteri; order Esociformes; family Esocidae; genus Esox; species Esox masquinongy. Next base: position 15,258 of record JACXGI010005034.1, on the reverse strand, counting down.
ATATAGCCCAATGTCTTTGGTGACAGTACACACCCTAATCTGATTATTTATCACCAGTCATCTTGATTTGTCTCGCGATCTCTCTTTAAATAAATCTGTAATTGCAGGCTATACTAGAAGTCACCTGACAAGTTTAAAAAATTGTATGCGGCTTGCATGTAGTTTGAGGTTATTACGTTTTATTGAAATATTTTGACATGCTTAGGTGTAAAAGAAAACTAAGATCCACTTGTATTTCTGACGTTACTCTTCTCCGTGATGTCAGGACCCGTGTGGTCCTGTATGCAAGGTTGCCAGATGTCATTGACAGTACGGCTATTCTCCCGGGCAAAATCATGTTTTACCATGCCAACACACAGAGGCGGTGCGGGATTTTGGTTTGAGTTTTGAAATCTGGAAAAACCTGTGTATAGATATAAAATACCACCCGCCAAAGTGGCTAGTAAGAGTGACTGCGTTACCCGCCACAGCTGAATTCCACCCGCATTTTGCGGGTGGGCGGGTGCCAATGTCGAGCCCTGCTTAAAACAGCTGTAGATCAAATTTACAAAATTGCATACTATTTGATAACATAGCAAAATGCAAAATTATGCAAATACTGGAAATAATATAAAATATTTGGTAATAAACGCTTTATAGGGCATTTAGAGTTTGCATTTCATGTATTAATCAATACTGTTGTGTGTTTATAATATTAATAATCTACAGTAGGCATGCTGAGGGATCATTCATAGTTGCTTGTAAAAAACAATTGACATAGCTTACCTTTATTTATTGACTCGCTGGTCATCTAAACATGTATGTTGCCTTGACAGTTCACATGCTCTCATATTCATTACCCAGCAAATGTCAGAAGAGGTCGGACCACCCCTCAGAGTCTGGTCCCTCTAGTCTTTCCTGTGCATCAACTGATGTTGTTACTTCCTCATTGGGGTTTCTGGGTAGGATCTATAATGTCACTTTGTGACATTTACTAATGTAAGAAGATTGATTTAGAACAAAATGTAGTTTTTTGCATCAAGCTCTAGTTTTGCTACAAGCCTAGCACTGCACAACATCCTAAGAACACCATCCCAACCGTGAAGCATGGTGGTGGCAACATCATGCTTTGGGAATGGTTGCCTGAATCACGGCCTGGAAAACTGCTGTCTGCAGGAGACCTGGGACTTGGGATAAAATGTATCTCATGGTAGGACAATGATCCGAAAACATACAGCCAAAGCCATACTGGAGTGATAATTTGGTAATTTAATTTTGATATCTATTGACCGTTATTTTGCTGTGTGTGATCCCTTAATGTACCATGCAAAAATAACTACTTCAAGAATTAAGTATTGTATAGCCATTACCTGGTGTTGTTGTATCACATATAATGTTGTTCTTACAAAAGTCCATGTAAATGTACAGGTACCCAGTAGATGTTTTGAAGAATGTTATTTTTCTGAAGGATTTTTCTCAGGTATCATCATGGACCTTGTTATTTCATTGGTTGCCCCATGTTCCATTATCATAACATTATATTTGAAAATATTTGTAGTGGCCAGATCACAAGCCAGAAAGTTACTTTCAAACGAGGCAGCCAGTGGTGTTAAAACTGTACAGGCAAATAAGTCTGAGAGAAAAGCAACAAAAACTCTAGCTATTATTGTTTTCAACTATCTTATTTGTTGGATTCCCATGTATTTCTTACAATTAATGTATGATGCAAGTAATGACTCATCATCAGCTTTCATATGTTTTCTGCTACTTTTCAATTCCCTTGTTAATCCAATAATATATGCTCTCTTTTATCCGTGGTTCAAGGTGACAGCTAAACGTATTTTAACTTTGAAGTTGAGGCTTTTTACTTCCTAACTCAGAGTAGGTTTGCCATATATATTTTAATTAGTCGTTCTTGGAATTGCTTCTTTTGTGCAACAATACCCTTACTGTACATTATTTACGTCAGTTACCTGTTGTCATCTTACATACATGTGGTGTTGTTATAAGAATTACACTGTTGGTGTTATATCCGTTGATACAAAATGATTTGGCTGGATTGCTTTTGATTGATTTGGAGAAGGAAATTTCAGGCATCCATTGTTTCATACAAAACCAATATTCATCTTTGAGTTGCACATTTGAAATGCTACCGTCTACCATGTAATTTACTTACACAGAGCATGGACACAATTGGGACAGAAAGCCTTCAACAAGTGTTGTTATGTAGACCTGTATGTCTACATATCATGTAACATACAGCTCCGGAAAAAATAAGAGACCACTGCACCTTTTTCTTTCCTTTCCAAAAAAGTTGAAAAGGAAGGGTTTGAGTGAGGAACAGAAGGGTTAAAATTAAGAGACCACTGCAAATTGAACGCTTCTGTTCCTCACTCAAAACCTTTTTTGGAAAGGAAAGAAAAAGGTGCAGTGGTCTCTTAATTTTTTTCCGGAGATGTACACGTTCAACTCAATGGTGTATTCTGTAAGTATTTTATTGTTAATAATCTGGTTACAATTGCCTATATACTGTAGAATATTTGTAGCCAAAAGGTTCCTGATAAATGATGATAATTTTCCAGAGACCCCATGTTTTCAATGCACATATTACTCACTGAGGAGTCTTCAACCACTAGTTGAGTTTCTTTAGATCTCTGAGTTGTGCCATTAAGGAATTAGAACAAGCACATTTGCTGTTGTTTTATTTGCTTTGTCATTACCGACATCACACAATGACTGTTGTTATTGATGCAATGTTGTTATTGATGGAATAGCCACCCACAGACACCTACATCTTGTCTGATAAAGGAATAATTCTTATGGTGTGTCTCTTGTAAAAAGAGGGTTTCCAGCTCCAAGGTCAAGTTCCGACTGCATTGCAGGTGCTTTCGATGGTGGACAGGAGACATCACGGGCACTCTGTCCAGTCTGCAGCAGCCCCACACACAGCAGGGTGCGATGCACTGTGTGTTGTGACACATTTCTCCCGTAACCATCATTAACATTTAATGTGACTTGTGCCACAGTAGACCTTCTGTGGGTTCAGACCAGACGGGATAGACTTCGTTACCCTCACGCATCGATGTGCCTTGGGCGCCCAACACCCCATCATCAGCTTGTGGTTTGTCCCTCCTCGGTCCTTGGTAGGTACTCACTACTGTTGACCTGGAGCACCCCACATGCCCTGCCATGGGGATGTAAACCAGAGTAGGTTGTGGAAATGGTGTTGTCTTGCTTTTTGCCCAGCCTCTCTGCATGCATCCACAAATCTCTGTCGCAACCTCTATAATCTCTGAAGATCTGCTACCTTTGATACTTGTCATGCCATTGTATACTCTCTTTACCTATAAAATTCATCTGTTACATTCATTTGTTAACTTGGGAATCATCGATAAACCGGGTCAAAATCCAGTTCCACCACCCTCATACCAGACGAAATTATCAATCAAGTTGGACAATTAAATTGCATCTGCTGCCGGTAGCAGAGCCGTGTCAGACAAGGCAAGAAAAGGAAAAAATGCACAGTAGTGCAGCACTGGTGAGAAGAGGACAACCGGTGTGAAATGTGCCTGTGCTTCCTGTTGCTAGGCAGAGGGCTGGCTCAACACCGGTTTGGCCTCGGGATGGGACTGAATTGGTCTTCAAACTGTGGGTATGCATTTGAGTGCTCTGTTCTTGCGCTGTGCTGAGTGGCTCAGCGAAACACAACCTAAAAAAGGGGGACCTCTGCAACATTCAGACCAGGGGAGAATCTTGTTTGCTTTGTGGTCATGAAAATGGATGGCAACGAGGCTCGACCTGGGATGGACCCAGCCTGATTACTTGGCACTGTGGGTGTGGTCCCAGAACGGAGGCTATGGAAGGAGAACACCACGAACAGAGCATTTTTCCAGTAACTCTGGTCATTTACTTTGGAGGAGCTATTCTCGTTCACAACCTTAATCATTGGTTGTCTCTCTAGGTCAGCATAGTTTTCTCATGTAAGTCGACACGATATGAAGTGTATTCAGGCAAAGTTTTGAGGACAGAGATTTGCCGGCAGTGTGAAGGAGATGGTGGTATTATTAAAAATGCATAATGAATTCATAATAAATATGTGCAGTGAGAGCAGCAAGAATAAAACTTGGTGTTTAGTACTGACAGCACGAATTAGTAAACCAACTTAGAAACCATGGACTGGTTTCCCAGTTACGGATTAAGCCTAGTCTAGGACCAAAAAATCAACTTCAATAGAAAACTCCATTGAGCTTGTTTTTTTAAATCCTAGACTAGGCTTAATCTGTGTCTGCAAAAGCGGCCTTGTGTCATGGGAAGCTCACCTTTGATGTCGTCATAGATATTTTGAAGGGAGGTTGGGGTACACTTTCCTGACAGATACTCCCCACCGCTACTGAGATTCTAAAGGCCATGTCCACATCAGAGTGCATTGGACTAGAATGAGAGGTGACGTATGAAGTCTGGTCCTACTCCATGTATTAACAGAATTGGAAAAAAAAGCAACAAAAAGAATTGGAAAGCAACAAAAAGAATCTCACACTAGCAGCTCAAAAAAGTCTGGTATCACCAGTAACAGCAATTGTTTGATTTGAGTGCGCCATGTTAATTAAGACATAAAGGAATACGATGTCAAACATGCTGTTACTAACAGTATCACTTCCTTCCTTACAGTTCCTTACTCAGGTTCTCTTCTTGAAAACTTTTCAAACGTTTGAGCTATACATAAAGTACCAATTGTACAGCTCGATCGATGACATTTCAAGCTAGCTGTGGAATGCCGTTCCACTCACCCCTTCTAAACTCGTTACGCAGCAAGCTACTCTGGCTACACTTGATTTGAGCTCAGCTTATGATGTGGGTCATGGCACCAGTAAAACCGAAGTCAAACATACTGTTGCTAACAGGGCTTCCTCCCTGACAGGATCCGCACTGGGCGCAAACTCATGTCCTCTGCTATGTGATTGCTTTCTTTGACAACTTTTCAACCGCTTCAGCTATACAATTTCATAGCCCAATCAAGCGACGTTTCAAGCTAGCTTTGGAGTGAGCGTTCTTAACCACTTATGTCATAAACATAACAGTCAGTGATTTTATACTCCTTCCAGGACATGAGTCTAGCCAAAACACTGCACATGGACATATTGAGCATTGCGTCATACAGTTGTGGTCAGAAGTTACCATACACTTGTAAGGAACATGTATGTCATGGTAGTTTGAGTTTCCAATAATTACTACAACTCTTACAGCGAGGAAAAAAAGTATTTGAACCCCTGCTGATTTTGTACGTTTGCCCACTGACAAAGAAATTTTCGGTCGATAATTTTAATGGTAGGTTTATTTGAACAGTGAGAGACAGAATAACAACAAAAAAATCCAGAAAAACGTATGTCAAAAATGTTATACATTTATTTGCATTTTAATGAGGGAAATAAGTATTTGATCCCCTCTCAATCAGGAAGATTTCTGGCTCCCAGGTGTCTTTTATACAGGTAACGAGCTGAGATTAGGAGCACACTCTTAAAGGGAGTGCTCCTAATCTCAGCTTGTTACCTGTATAAACGAAACCTGTCCACAGAAGCAATCAATCTGATTGCTAACTCTTCACCATGGCCAAGACCAAAGAGCTGTCCAAGGATGTCAGGGACAAGATTGTAGACCTACACAAGGCTGGAATGGGCTACAAGACCATCGCCAAGTAGCTTGGTGAGAAGCTGACAACAGTTGGTGCGATTATTCACAAATGGAAGAAACACAAAAGAACTGTCAATTTCCCTCGGTCTGGGCCTCCATGCAAGATCTCACCTTGTGGAGTTGCAATGATCATGAGAACGGTGAGGAATCAGCCCAGAACTACACGGGAGGATCTTGTCAATGATCTCAAGGCAGCTGGGACCATAGTCACCAAGAAAACAATTGGTAACACACTACGCCGTGAATTACTGAAATCCTGCAGCGCCCGCAAGGTCCCCCTGCTCAAGAAAGAACATGTACAGGCCCATCTGAAGTTTGCCAATGAACATCTGAATGATTCAGAGGAGAACTGGGTGAAAGTGTTGTGGTCAGATGAGACCAAAATCGAGTACTTTGGCATAAACTCAAGAAGAAGCACATTAAGGTCCTGGAGAGCCAGTCTCCAGACTCTTTCCAAAAAAGTTGAAATGGAAGGTTTTGAGTGAGGAACAGAAGGGTTAAAATTAAGAGACCACTACAAATTTAACGCTTCTGTTCCTCACTCAAAACTTTCCTTTTCAACTTTTTTGGAAAGGAAAGAAAAAGGTGCAGTGGTCTCTTAATTTTTTCTGGAGCTGTATATATTGACTTGTGACGAAAGAGTAGCTACCTTTACTAAGAACTACCCGCATATTATGGTCACATATGATCACTTATATTTACAAACAGTATGGAGTCAGATTATTAGACATTATATTATCACATAGGTTATATTCTGCACTTATTGTCCTACCTGTCCCCTCAGTAACATTCTAGGTGGTAAACTTTTACCCATTACTACAGCACCAACAATCTTCCTAGAGCTGTCTGCTTTTTCAAACTGGGCAATCGGGGGAGAAGAACATTGGTCAGGAAGGTGACCAAGAAGCCGATGGTCACTCTGACAGAAGTCCATAGTTGCTGTGAGCTGATGGGAGGAACTTCCAGAAGGAAAACTATTTCTGGAACACTCCACCATCAGGCCGTAATGGTAGTGGCCAGACAGAAACCACTCTTCAGTAAATGGCACATGATAGTCTGCTTGGAGTTTGTCAAAGGGCACTACATGTAAACTGGGAATACTTCCTAGCTCAGATCTGCTTAAAAAGATGTATTGTGCCACAGCGCTGTCAACTAAAACCTTTTTGGGAAACCTTGAGCTCTGGCAGCTTTGTTCTCTTGTTCTGCCATCTTAGCAATCAAGAAAAGCATGGTTGCGGCAGACTCTTGTTCATTGTAGTTTGTGAGGACAATAAGGAGAACCTTTTTACCACAATCAGGTCCCTGCCAAGAGTGGTTTATTGAAACATGACGGGAAACAACTTGGCAGGGTTACATTTCAAAGCAGGTTGCTTGTGCTGACCTGTGGTGAGCAAGTCATCTGTCTCGTCACTTCAAGGTGGAGATTGCCTCTCTCTTTCAGATATAGGCAGTAGGAGCTGTGCACAAGCCAGGAGACCATGATGGTTGGTAGCCAACGCATCCTGTTTCCCTAAAGGGATGGGTCGATCTTTTACTGTGGGCTTAGGTACCCTTAATGTGCATTTTTTTATGTGTGCCACTTACGCCGACGGGTGCAGTTCGTTTGTTCGTGTGATGAGCATTGCACGAGCAGATGGGCACATGTGGCCCAAACATCTGCTCCACTTGTGGCATAAATCTTGAGAGGACCCTTCTGATTTGACAGATGCATGGCCCTGCAGCTGTCCATCATGGAAAACCTTCTTCAGGCATGCAATGGAGCGTTGAGGCTGAGTCTGCAAAATCCATCTGATTAATGACTAGCCGTTCCATTTGGTTTACAGATAAATTATTTCAACTTACTTTTTTAGAAGCTCTGACAGAGATGTAGTAGAAGAACATGAGCATTGTCTATTGTACAGGTGTGGAAGAAAAGTGGCGTATTTCCAATAATTTCTTGTGGCAAGTGCATCATTATGTATACTTGTTACAAATTGAAAACTCAAGGCAATCAAACGCGCAAGCCTGGCATTGTAACACCATGCATTAATAACTGAGCTAAACCGGACGATGAGCATAAATCATCCTGTTTTTCATGGATAAAACCTAGGCCAGAGACCAAACCCTCTCCTGTATTGTACCATCACCAATGAAATGCTCAGAATTGAAAGGAAAGAAAGGAAATGTAACATCTCTAAATATCAGTATGGCTGAAGGAGAGTCTATATGGACTCTGGAACATCCATTCTGATCATACATTATATCATGTTTTTACAAATTCTTTGTATGTGTGCTCCCTTGTGCGTGATATGTGTGTACGGTGTGTTTTGGTGGTGGTGGTGTGTGTGTTTGTATGTTGAGAGAGACAGAAACTCTATGTATGGAAGTTGCTGCCAGTCGGTCAGAGATAAAAGAGAAGCAGAGCTCAGAGTTTGTCAGAAGGCTGTCCTGACGGGGTCGAACACAGGACCAAGCAGGAGGACCTCAGCATTTGTATCCTTTATTACAAATGGAGGAATATGAGGATATTCAATACTGTTTTCAAGACAGAAACTCTACTTGCAGAAATTATTCAATATCAACATCTATTTATATAACACTGTATATCTTTTTCACATTAATTTCAGCGGTTACAGTATTTTTAAACCTACTGGTGATCATCTTCGTCTCACAAATCAGGCAGGTCCCAACTCCAACCAACCTTCTCATCCTCTCTCTGGCTGTGTCAGATCTCCTGGTGGGACTTATTGTGATACCAGCAAATACTGTAGCAGTAATGGAGCCATGCTGGGTTCTTGGGAAATATTTCTGTGCACTGCTTATGTTTACCTCTTTTATTTGTACTTCTTTGTCTCTTGGCAATTTGGTATTGATATCTATTGACCGCTATGTTGCTGTGTGTGATCCATTAATGTACCACTTGAAAATAACAGTAACAACAACTATGTGTTGTTTAGTCATTACCTGGTGTTGTTCTATAATATACAATGCAGCTCTTATAAAAATCTCTGTAAATGTACAAGTACCCAGTGGGTGTTTTGAAGAATGTTATTTTGTTGAAGGAGTTGTCTGGGTTAATATCATTGACCTTGTAATTTCAAATATTGTCCCGTGTTCTGTTATTATACTACTTAATTTGAAGATATTTTTTGTGGCTAGATCACAGGCCAGAAAGGTATTTTCTGCCACTGTGTATGGTGATAAGACTGTACAGGCAAGTAGATCTGAGAAAAAAGCAACAAAAACTCTAGGTATTATTGTGTTTAATTATATACTTTTTTGGAATCCATTTACTTATATATTTTGTATGTTTTCAAATTACAAATTTGCATCATTTATCAGCTTCCTTCCATTAGTCAATTCCTTTATTAATCCAATTATTTATGCTTTCTTTTATCCATGGTTCAAAGAGACAGCTAAACGTATTTTAAAGCTTAAGCAAAGTAATAGTTAATTCACACTTTCATGTTTTCATTCAACTAACGGATGTTTACCATAGCTGTACTATTCTGTGTTGTTTTTGGAACTCTTTATTTATATTACACAAACAGTGCACTTACTGTAATTTGTTCTGTGTCTGCTAAATTACTAAAATGCAACAATGTAGTACTCTGACATTACGTATATCAATTAATAACAGTTACGTGTGGTGTTTGGTACAGAATAACTGTTCTAGATTGGAATGAATAGGATTCTTTTTGTAATAAAAGTCAGTATTTATTCTGGTTTGTACATTCTAAATACCTATGTCTGTGAAATCTCCATATTGTGTAATGGAAAATAGGATACAGATATTCTAGAAGCACTTCTTGTTTACCATCACCCTCTAGTGGCTCAATAAAGAACATGTGACTACGTTTATATAGGCAGACCAATTTTGTTTCTCTTTTTGGGGGTTTTGTCCAATCAGATCAAAAAAGTTGGGGGCTACTTGTCAAAGCTGGCAATATCATTAAAATCTAGCTACAATACAGTACATTTCCCATTCAAACTTCCACAAATCCTTTCAACATGTCCCATTATGTAACATCTTAAGTTCCTGTATTTTCCACTGAACCAATATACGGATTTACCCATGATGCATCATCCTGGAGGAATAGTAGTAAGTTAAAAAATGTATTGACATGCCTTTAGAATTCTCAAATACTCATGTTAAAAATGTGGCATTCAAATTAACAGGCTAAATGGCTCAATATGGCTAAAACACCTATATACTTAGCATATATTTTACATGTTTATTTAGTGGAAATTGGTCAAAAGCATTCTAATATCTAATATCTAAAGATTCTAATATCAGTGCTCCAAGAGAAGATTTAGTGAAAAAGAAAGTATTGTGTAAATATTTTCGTCAAATCCACTTCTGTGAGAATGACTCAGCTAATCTGACTCATCTCTAGCCTTTCTTATTCATCATCATGTCCTTAACCATGTCGTTGTTGTCTTTGTAAATTGTGGAGACATGGACAAGTGGATCAGTACATGGGAAACTGTCCAGGGAGGGTGCCAGTGCCAGCAACTCTCCTTTTCTGTCGAGACTGACACTGCAACGGGTTCAAGCAAACAACCATAAGTGAGGCATGGAACTCTGATCCCAATACTCAGAATGTATAGATTATTGAAGTACTATTTCTAACATCTCAACTGCTTTCACGGAGCACTGTATAGAGGGCAGAGCTTGGAAACTGACATGGCAGTGGGTGCAGTGCCTGAAGGCATTTTATTAACAACAAGGGCATCTATGAAATCCCCCAAAACAAAAAAAACAAATGCAAACCAGAGACTGTCATCTTTGGAGTAACATGGGGACTTGCTTTCTTTAGCGTGGTAGTTGGGGCATGGATTAATTTATGTTCAGGTTGCATCAGCCTGTCTGACAACTGAAAGGATCTGCCACTCCTTACCTTCAAGCAATGCTCATGTCCCACAACCCTGGCCAAGCCCGCAGAGCAAATAAAATTGAAAAGATGTCTGCCTGGTTGAAATGACATTGTATAGATGTTCAATAGATGTCTTTCTAAGGATTTTGCTCGGTGGCTTGTTCTTTGTTATGCTACCTCCTGTGTCTTGGCCGTCCCCATGGGTTCTGCTTAGTCCAGTCGAAGCTCTTCCGTCCTGGCTCATCCAACGGCATAACCAATTTCTATAACTTGGACAGTTCGGTTTACTTGGACAGTCAATCTGTAGATGCTTTACAGACTTTACAGATTATCATTAATATTTTAACTGTTAGCTTAACACTAATAAACCTCATCCTATACTTGACCCTTTCGCTAACTGTACGGTAACCCTAATTCTAAACCTAACCCTAAAGTTGACCTTAGCAAGCATTTGACAAAAATCACAAGGGCTGAGTGCTTGTAACTAAAACAGGGCGTAACTACAATAGTGCGTAAAAAGGACCACATCAAGTGACAATAAGCGAAAAGGGAAAAGGGGTAAAGAGGGATACACAAGATGGTTATGGGAATGGAAACTAGATGTGGGTAATAAAGAGACATTTGGTTGGATGATGACGAGGGTTGGATGATGACGAGGCATTGGGTCGGTGGCAGCTAGTAGACCTGCGAGCACCGGTGCTGGACGGGAGAAGGCGCAAGTATAATACAGATAATTTGCTAAGGTTTCATGTAGCTTAACATGAGGTAGAATTTTACAACAATGCATTGTAAAAAAGCAACGTTTTTCAATAGTAAAAATGTTCACATGTGAAAATCCTGTATGGCACTATATATATGCGAAGAAAGGTGCTTGTGAAAGAGATGTCAAACGTGCTGTTGCTAACAGTATAGCCCTGACAGCATTGCGCTCTGCTTCACAATTGTCTTGTTGTAGGAGGAAATTGGCTCCAATCAAGCGCAGGGCATGGCATGACATGACATTGCAAAATGGAGTGATATAGCCTTCCTTCTTTAACATCCCTTTTATCCTGTACAAATCTCCCAGTTCACCACCACCAATGCACGGCCAAACCATCACATTGCCTACACTATGCTTGACAGATGGCGTCAAGCACTCCTCCAGCATCTTTTCATTTGGTCTGGGTCTTTTTGAACACCTCAAACATAGATCTGTCTGTCCCGAACACTTTTTTCAATCTTCCTCTGTCCAGTGTGTTTTAATCTTTTCATTGTCCAGTCTAAGAAATGGCTTTCTCTTTGCAATTCTATTTAGAAGGCCAGCATCCCGGAGTCACCTCTTCACTGTTGACATTGAGACTGGTATTTTATGGGTACTATTTAAGTCAATGAAGCTGCCAGCTGAGGACACTAAGGCATTTATCCTCCTGCTCAGTTGTGCACCATGGCCTCTCACTCCTCTTACTATTCTGGTTAGAGACAGTTTGTGCTGTTCTGTGAATGGAGTAGTACACAGCGTTGTACGAGATCTTCAGTTTCTTGGCAATTTCTTGCATGGAATAGCCTTAATATCTCAGAACAAGAATAGACTGACAGGTTTCAGAAGAAAGTTTATTGTTTCTGGCCATTTTGAGCCTGTAATCGAACCTACTATTGCTGATGCTCCAGATCCTCAACTAGTCTATAGAAGCCCAGTCAGTGGTTAATTTGAGCCGGATCCTGCTGGAACAGGATCCAGCACCTCTCAGATTTTCCTCAGTTTGTTCCGGCACCTACTTTTCACAGATCCGTTCTGCTGCATCTGACTTGTCTTTTTCCATCACTGTGTTCGCTTTGCACTGTAAATATTCCACTAGAAGCAAACAGAGTTCATAAAGTTTTCTTGCAGCCTCAGTACTGCCTGACAAGATTGTGAAAGTTTTTTTGTTTTCCGCTATTTGCTACCAGTGTGCTTTATTATGTCTCTCACGTGCCCGAATGTGTTCCGGGACCTACCGATTTACAAATTAAGCACTGAGCCCAGTTGTATTGCTCCTTTAATCAGCAGTTATCAGCTGTGCTAACATCATTACAAAAAGGTTTTATAATGATCAATTAGCCTTGGATAAACTTGGATTATCAAACACAACGTGCCATAAGAAACACAGGACAAATGGTTGCTGAAAGTGGGGCTCTGCACGCCTATGTATATATTCCATTAACAATCAGCCATTTCCAGCTACAATAGTAATTTACAACATTAACATTGTCTACAATGTATTTCTGATCAATTTGATGTTGTTTAATGGACAAAAAATTGCTTATCTTTTGAAAACAAGGACATTTCTAAGACATTTCTAAGGTTTTAAGGACCCTTTTGTAGTGTATACAAAAGGTTCCAAATGCATAGTCCCATTGGCGACATTTCAAGCTAGCTGTGGGGTGAGCTTATGTTATGTTTCTAATTCCATTACAGACACCCCTTTTAAACTCCCTAAACAGCAAGCTACCTCAGTCGTCAAGCTGAGCTCAACTTAAAATCTGGGTCACTGCACCAGTGAAACAGACACCAAATGTGTTGTTGTTAACAGTATACATTCTCAGAAAGTTGTCAGAAAGTTGTTTGCATTACTAATTAGCGAACTATAGTTCAAGGCCGTAGCCATGGAGTCAACATTGGGGGGGACCAAATCAGCTGGGGATCTGGGTGTGCCCCCCAGAAAAACATTCTCCTAACCATCAATAGTCAAACAATCTGAAATCACCGTGTTGGTGTTGTTCCTACAACATCAGAATTAATGTTGCTCCAGGACCATCATTGCCACTGACCTGTAGTTAGTTGGTTACCCCAGTCCAAAAACAGAATATTCCCCTGCCCCCCCAAACTTTGACATAACCCTAACCTCAGAGACACCTGTGCCTGATCCTAACCTCAGTGGCACCTGTGCGTAAACCTAACCTCATTGGTACCTTTGCCTAAACCTAACCTCAGTTGTGCCAACATTAGTTATGATATCATCGGAACAACACGGCGATATGTGATCAGTCATCAATATTTGCTCCTTTTCTCACTCACCTCCATGTCACCTGCTCTCCCTGCCCTGTTGGCATCCTCATGCTCTCTCTTTCCCTCTCTTTACTCTGAACGCACCAGAGTGAACATGATATTATCAGTAAACAAGGGGCGTTTCTTGCCGTGATGTTCAGGAATGGCAAGAATACTAACCATTTCTGATCTGAATGGCAATGATTGTTAAATCACTAAACATTGACTCACATCTTGTGCTACAATACTTCAATCTTCTGACTGGTACTAATTTTCTCACTGCTCTCAGCTTACTTTTCTTTTCTAAGGCTGCCCACAAAACTGATGAATGTCACTGCCACCCTTCCTCGTGCTCATAATGACACTCACTCTGAATGAAAGCTGACTAACAAAACTGCTTGCACTTTAGTCAAACAAACACTAATAATGGTATGTATATCATAAGCAAATACAGCTATTCAGTATACAATACGAATATGCAATCAATGAAAACGACTACTGTCTGCATAAATTACGTGCAGCGCAACATAAATGATTGACACTTTACACAGACTTCACGTGGGCTTTCTGACATATCTAACAAAATCATTAACGTAAGACATTAACGTTAGTTGAATATGCACATGAGCACTATAGTTGGTCGCTGGGTGAATGTGTGGCTAATTAGCTTTCCAAGTTACTTAGCTATGATAGATAACGTTAGTGATTGTTGATTGATTAGCAATCAACAATCACAAATTGCTCGCAAATCGGACCGTTTTCACCAAAAACCTTTGTTTACACTCCATGGTGTAATATAAACTTGGATTACCAAACACAATGTGCCAGGACTGACACTGGAACACAGGACTGACACTTTTTATCAAACTATTATGTATTTCCACAATTATAGTTCCACCGCAAAATGAGGTGTTGATGTTAAAACTATCACATTCGACAGAAAGATAGCCTACGTAACACTCATATTACATTCTAGTTTTACACTTTTTAATACATTTGAAATCCATGAGATAGAGAGACAGTGCAGTGTTCGACATTGATTGTACCTACCAACAGCAGTCGACCAACGGCTTCTGCTGGGGTAAGGCAACAGCACTTGGACAAACCACACGCAGAACTGCAGTAAACCATAAAACTAGAACTGGTAGTAATAATAACTGCAATTTGTTAGGGTTATTTATGATTGTGTTTACATTTGCCAATGATTATTTTTGGACGGCTGTGCATGGTTGCCTCTGGTAGTATTGCACATTTTTATTTAATAATTTATATATCAACATATTGGGGGGGGACATTTCGAGCATATTTGAATGTTGGGGGGATGTGTGTCCCCCAATATATATTGTAGTTACGGCCTTGCTATAGCTACTGTAGTTACTGTTAACGTTAGCTAACCAGGTAAAGTTAACTAACCAGCTACAGCCGCTAACATTTCCTGGTTTCTAGCTTGACCATTAAGTTGCTAGCTTTACCTGAGGATTAGCTATAACGTTAGTTAATAATACTGTAAGATTTCATGTATGTTAGCTTTTATATCCGTCTAATCCTGTCATAAATGACATAATTTTTCCAGAAAGTATTTTTTATTGTTTTTTGTGAATTAGAATTTCCACAACATTGGTCATTTCTTTATTGTATTTTTTGCTTGAGTGGTGTGTATGTTTCTATGCTGTGTGTGTGTGTGTGTGTGTGTGTGTGTGTGTGTGTGTGTGTGTGTGTGTGTGTGTGTGT
>JACXGI010005033.1:0-49859 GCA_016801175.1 Esox masquinongy | reverse complement strand
TAATTAGAATATCATCAAAAAGTTGATTTATTTCAGTAATTCCATTCAAAAAGTGAAACTTGGATATTATATTCATTCATTACACACAGACTGATATATTTCAAATGTTTATTTCATTTAATTGTGATGATTAAAACAGACAACTAATGAAAATCCCAAATTCAGTATCTCCGAAAATTAGAATATTACTTAAGACCAACACAAAAAAAGGTTCTAGCAGGAGAGTGCAGCTACGCTTATTAAAACGATGCTTGTCCTATGAACCCCAAGCAAGATGTAGGCCAAATGCAACTATTTTCTTTCTAAAATTGTGTTTAGTCGTGTACTAGTTCCAATATTGTAGAACCAGTCCAGATGTTTACATATATCCCTCTGGCACAGTGTGCAATGCCTCACATGGATGTGTTTGAAGTCTAGGAGCTTAACCAGTCAATGTTTGGCCTGAAGTTTCTTTGGAGGTTCTAGAAGGGGAATGCAGCTACACTTATACCAACAATGCTTGTCCTGTGAACCCCTACTAAGATGTAGGCCAAATGCAATATTTTATGTAGTAAAAGTACGTGTTTACAGTCCTGAACCAGTTCGTATATTGTAGAACCAGTCTAGATGTTTGATATGTCCCTCCGGCTCAACATACAGTGCCTCATATGGATGTGTTTGAAGTCTTGGAGCTTGACTTGTCTATGTTTGGCCTTTAGTTTCTTTGGAGGTTCTAGCAGGGGAGTGCAGCTACGCTTATAACAACAATGCTTGTCCTATGAACCCCCAAGGAAGCTTTAGGCCAAATGCAACATTTTACGTAGTAAAATTCCGTTTACTCTCCTGAACCAGTTGTCATAGTTTAGAACCAGTCTAGAAGTTTACCTATATCCTTCTGGCTCAACATGCAGTGCCTCATATGGGTGTATTTGATGTCTTGGAGCTTGACTTGTCAATGTTTGGCCTGAAGTTTCTTTGGAGATTCTCGCAGGGGAGTGCAGTCCATCCATTGAGACAAGATATAGCTAGCTTGCCTACCTGAATGAAGTTCCAGACTTACCAAAATTAGAAATTCATGAATCAATTGATGCACACTGACATAGATAAATAATTATATAAATATGTATATTTATAAATACACATGTAAAAATTAGCCAAGATGTACAATAATTATAATCAAAAGGAATTTATGTATTTAATTATATAGAGTACCAATCAAAAGTTTGGACACACCTTCACGTTCAAGGGTATTTATTTTTGCTATTTTGCACATTGTAGAATATTTGTGAAGACATCATAACTATGAGATAACACTTATGGGATTCTGTAATAATGAAATTAGTGTTTAACAAATCAAAATGCATTGATATTTTTTATTCTAGTAGCCACCCTTTGTCTTGATGACAGCTTTATACAGTCTTGGCATTCCCTCAACCTGCTAATATACAAATGTAATGAATTCATTGATTTATTCACCTATTTGTGGGTACAGTTATTCATTTATTTTCATATTAATATGTGAATTTATTTATTTTTTACTATGGCAGGTTTTGTCCTCCTTACTGGTCACACCGCTATGTGTTTATATATGCACTTAAGAAGTGTGCATGACAAAGGTTAAAACACAAATAATCCTAAATGTATTATTCAAATAATATTTATTAAGATAAATCAAAATGCATTGATATTTTTTATTCTAGTAGCCACCCTTTGCCTTGATGACAGCTTTATACAGTCTTGGCATTCCCTCAACCAGCTAATATACAAATGTAATGAATTCATTGATTTATTCACCTACTTGTGGGTGCAGTTATTTATTTTCATATTAATATGTGAATTTATTTATTTTTTACTATGGCAGGTTTTGTCCTCCATACTGGTCACACCGCTATGTGTTTATATATGCACTTAAGAGGTGTGCATGACAAAGGTTAAAACACAAATAATCCTAAATGTATTATTCAAATAATATTTATTAAGATTTTCATCAAAACAAGTGAATATATGCAAAAAACACATTTTATTAATCACCCACCTTACACAACACCCTGGGTTCTCTGCTGCACAGAAATTGAATAAATTACTCTGTTGGGAAAACCAAAGAGACAGACGGAGTTTTAGACAATAAGCGGCATTTCAAGATTTTCCTTTTCATGAAATGATCAAGAAAAAATGTGATGTCTCCGGTCACGTGATCCTCCATCTGAATAAAATAAATTAATGTCATATTATAAGGCAATCTAGTCTGTGAAAAAGAACAGACAAGAATAACATTGGAACGGACATTAAACATAAAATATACAGACTAGATTAACTATTTTGCCTTATATATTTCAATGATGGCTTTTATTTTGAAAAAGAAAATCTGAGTTAGTGCTGCTAGCGTAATATCCTGCTGCTAGAAGAACGGTAATGAAGCCACGAATGGCCATCACTAGAAGGGGCCAGCAACTGGGATGGTTAAGTGTAGTCCCCACTGTAGGTTTAGTAAACAGAAAGACACACATGTAAAGCACAGCAAGACATTTCAGCAGTAATATAAGAAACAGTTCTTAAGCATTACTAACAGACTTGTTGATGCTGATAATGCTTACCTGGTAAAACAGCTATACAAGATCCTACCCTGAGCAACTGTATGTCAACATTTTGTAGTAAAGATTAAAAATTATTAAAATATATTAGGTAAAAAATTTATATTAAATTGAAGTAAAATATATAATTGAACTATGCATACTGATAGTTTTAAAGGAAGAACAGAGGAGTATCAAACACAAAGGCATTTATAAACAAATTAATTTATATTTTTTATTGTCACAGAAGTGTGGAGAACACCAAAGTACAGTATACATAACAAAACCAGTAGTATTTACAAGGTGAAAACAATTCCAATGGAAGCTTTACAAATATGCATCTCTTTTAGTTGCATGCATAGACCAACTGTAAATGAAAAACATGAAAATAAAATATTACAAGCAGTAGCAAAGCTCCCATTGCACAATGTACAAATGCAATTGTCACTCAAAATAGATTCTTATATCTATAAATATTTCGATTACACATTATAGAACATAACATATGCATGCTTGGCAGTTTTAACAGACAGAACATTTCCTTTCATTCTATAAAACTAATCAGTTCAAAGCATGTGGATATTATGTAAATATAAATAATTATTCTATAAGCAAAATAGCTACACGGTAGAAAGCTACATGTGTATATATAAGTAATTCTCCTATAAGCAAAATCGCTACACTGTAGAAAGCTAAAATCTGTAAAATATTACTTAAATGCAGTATCTAGAGTAGGTCCTTGAGACAGTAGATCTGCAACATATCAGAGTAGTTGAGCATTTATATTTAAGCATGTGTGAAGAGTTTATATCTGTGCTTTCCAGTGTTCATGGATGGTAGTCAGGTAACAGTCAGTTTCACATACACACAGGTATACTATTTCCAAATATTCAACATAATTTAGCCTATCAATAATATTCAAGTAGCCAACAGCACTAAAATCCACAAAAAACTTTCTTTCATAATACAGTAGAAGTCTTCCACTTCTGTGAAGCATTGCACGTTTTCCCTTGAAGATTTAAAAATAACAGATACTCAGAAGAAGAATAAGTTAACCATAACTTTGGTGTGTATTCTGCTAGACGAAAGTTGTTGATCTTGGAAACAAGTGGCCGCTGTGTGATGTTATCCATATTAGTGCAATAAAAGCAAGTCTTGCTTAGTCGAATGCACTTCAACAGCGCTTCTGCACATCTAGAGAGCTGAACAAGGGCCTTATATCCTGATGGCCCTCTGCTCTGAGTAGCGACACGGCTTGTGGAAGTTCAGTCCTCTCAACTTGTGTCCAAGGTAACCATAACAGAATACCCATGCTAGGAGTAGACTGGAGCAGAGCAGTGAAAGGGTTGAGGCTGAAGGCTGGGATGTACGGCTTGGGCTGCAAATAGGGCTGAGGCAGGGGCAGCAGTGACCTAGAACTAAGGCTGGGGATGTACAGTAAAAGGCTGTTTTTTGGGCAGGGCAGTAAATTGGGACAAGGGCTTAGAGCTCACGTGGCGCTGGGCCTTGAATATGATTTGGAGTCAGGCACAGCATCCATCAGGGAGTCAGAGACTAGAGCCAGACACACTGGAGTCTGAGAGAAAGGTGGTGATTGCTCTGTAACCCTGGGCCCGGTGTATCATCTCCCTGATCTCCCCATTAAGCTCCATCAGTTTGAAGCAGATCTCAGAGAGATCCTGCTTAGAGCCAACCACAGCAAAGGTGCCCGTCTGGCCCAGTGACTGGTGTCTGAAGTAGATGTTCAGCAATGTCTGGGTCTCATCCTCAGAGATGCTGCCAAAGATGTCACTGGGCCACAGACTTCTGCAAACCCAAAACAAGCAGTAATCACAAAAGCAACATCATAAACCAACATTTTATTCCATGTAATAGTCATTGTATAAATTCATAAAACAGTTGATTTATTTAGAATCAACAGAGGTTAGAGCTACAATCTATTCATGATGATCCAAAGAAAGGGAGCACAATCAAGTTAATCAGATTAACTGCAGTACACCATTTTCTGTCTTTTTACCTGCATTCGCGGATATAGCGGATGGCTGTGGTGAATTCTTGGTTCTTCAGGGCTTCTAGGACGGCTTGTACAGCTGCTTCAGAGGAGTGGAAGGTGGGCTCGTAGGAGGAGGACATTTGATGGGCAGCCTGGAGGTCACTGGCGGTCACTGAGGCTGCAGCAGCCCGCAGACTGACATTCAGCTCGTTCAGCTCTCTGGACATGTTCATCAGCTAGAGAAAGAGAGTGAAAGTGTTTTTTGAGTCTGTGCTGCCATCGGCCCAAGAGCTAATTTCCTCAAGGCGTGATGGTTGGGGGCCAAGGGTTCAGATTCTGACACTTTCACAATCTCAGAGTTAATTCAAGGTTCTGCTTGCCAGCTTTAATAGTGGCCTTATTTCCTAACTTAAAGAGTAGAATATGGTGCTTGAAATGGGAGGATCAGGTATACAATTGATGGGAGACCATAGTGCTCTGATCTTTAGTGGTCCACTACAGAGGGAATAGGATTCCATTTGGGACACTTCCAACAGCCTTACCTCTGGGACAGAGCTGATGACATGGACCTGCTCAATCAGCTTACAGTAGGACTGAAAGAGCAGCAGCAGCTGGAAATGGAGCTTGTAGAGCCGTTGACACAGTTCTAGTTGCTGCTCAAAATAGAAATTAAATAAATGTGGTAAAAAACAACTGTTGGTAAAACTATGTTCAAGTTTTATAACTTTGCTGCATTTAAATAATCCATTAGCCTTTTTTCCTTTTAATTTCCTTGTATGCTTATGATAACCAGGATGGTTTCTGCATGAGGAAAAGATACAGTTTTGCGCAAAGATTTGCATACCCTTGGAGAATTGGTAATATATGTACGATTTTTAAAGAAAACATGAGTGAGCAGGCAAAACACGTCTTTTATGTGTTATGGGATTCATATTCAACTGTAGGTTATAACACAATGGCATAATTGTAAAACAAAACATGGCAACAAAGAAAAAAATGAAATGACCCCTGTTCAAAAGTCTGCATACCTTTAGTTCTTAATACTGTGTATTGGCCCCTTTAGCATCACTGAAAGTGTGCAGTCTTTTGTAATAGTTGTCTATGAGGCCCTGAATTCTTGCAGGTGGTATAGCTGCCCATTCATCTAGGCAAAATGCCTCCAGGTCATGCAAAGTCTTTGGTTGTCTTGCATGAACCGCCCGTTTGAGATCTCCCCAGAGTGGCTCAATGATATTAAGGTAAGGAGACTGTGATGGCCACTCCAGATCCTTCACCTTTTTCTGCTGTAACCACTGGAGGGTCAACTTGGCCTTGTGCTTAGGGTCATTTCGTGCTGGAAAGTCCAAGAGCGTCCCATGTGCAGCTTTTGTGAAGAAGAATGCAAATTGTCTGCCAATATTTTCTGATAACATGCTGCATTCATCTTACCATCAATTTTCACAAGATTCCCTGTGCCTTTAGAGCTCCCCCTTTGGGTTTTTCTTTGTATCCTGAAAATGTCTTCTGGCAGTTTTGGCTGAAATCTTTCTTGGTCTACTTGACCTTAGCTTGGTATCAAGAGATCCCCAAAGTTTCCACTTGGATCTTGGTCTTGGTCTCCTCTGTATAACGAGATTGATTTTTAATATAGGCTAACTAGTCCCTTTGCGCACTTGTAGTACTGTATTTGCGCGTTTCTATCATGCGTAGTCCCCTTGCGCACCTATAGTACTGTATTCGCATGTTTTCTATCATGTGTTGTTGAACTGCATGTGAACTGGCACCAAACAGGTCTGCAGCCGCCTGCAACCCTTGATGTCTGCAGGTAAATCATAGCTAGCTAACTAATATGCACCTCATTATCGCGGTCATGATTTGTTCAGTTATACTAAGCGGTCATGATTTGTTCAGTTATACTGCTGACATAACTCATTACAGGCTGCTGTAATATTATATTCTTATATATTACCAAGTTAAAGTCTTGGTTAGCTAGACTAGGTAGCTACACTAGCTAATTTGGCCAACGTTAACATTGTGATGTGATGGACATGAAACCTTTCATTGTGGCCAGAAACTTTACATTAAAATGTTGTTTCCAATTTTGACAAGTACCCACAGCCATTGATGTCAAGACTATGGGTATACAGAACAAATCTGACTGAGCAAAGTTAATGTTAGCCATCTAGTTAACTACCTAGCCAGTTAGCTATCTTGTTCACTAGCTAGCTAAGCACAGCAGTGTGCAAATAAGCTATAACATATGGATGTGTCAATCACATAGCTTTTTTCTAATTTCAGTCTTCGTAAACTAATTTCAACCTAATCATTTTTGTTATAATCAGTAAAGTAATTTCATCTAGTAAAGTATGTTTACTTCTATAGAACACTTATGCTGTGGCCTACAAAATAAAATCATTTATTTCCTT
The DNA here is from genome assembly GCA_016801175.1 of Esox masquinongy. Taxonomy (NCBI): domain Eukaryota; kingdom Metazoa; phylum Chordata; class Actinopteri; order Esociformes; family Esocidae; genus Esox; species Esox masquinongy. The sequence continues at coordinate 42,912 of JACXGI010005033.1, read as the reverse complement.
ATATTAGTTTTCTCATTGTTTTATGTGTGGGAAACATTGGACGGTCTAAGGTCTCGGTCTTGGTCTTGTTTTTTTGTGTTCAAAATGGTCTTGGTCTTGTAATGGTCTTGACCCGCTGGGTCTTGGTCTCCAAGGTTTGGGTCTTGGTCTTAGTCTGGGTCTCCAGGGTTGTGGTCTTGACTCCATCTCTGCTATTTATACACAGACACTAATTGCAATTTAAAAAGCCACAGGTGTGGGAAATTCTCCTTTAATTGCCATTTTCACCTGTGTGTATCACCTTGTGTGTCTGTAACAAGGCCAAACATTCAAGGGTATGTAAACTTTTGATCAGGGCCATTTGGGTGATTTCTGTTATCATTATTATTTAAAAAGGAGCCAAACAACTATGTGATAATAAATGGCTTCATCCGATCACTATCCTTAAATAGTGATTGTAGATGTTTTGGCAAGATCAGTCATATTTTCAAAATCAATGCCAAAATTTCACAATTTCTGCCAGGGTATGTAAATTTATGAGCACAACTGCAGTATGGCAAAGTGTGACCATGTTAATTTAGTGATCTTGGCTTAAGTAGTGTTTAATAGTGACATATCCAAGAATCATCATTAGGTTTGGTACTGGTACAAGATTTTAGGCGTATTGTTTGCAAAGATCAATTTCCACTTTACTCAGCTTCTTGGATACCAGCGAATTACCTTTCGTAGAACCATATTTTAATTATCAGACATTTGAACTACTATGAGTAGATGTGAATAGCTATTAGCTAATTGGGATACAAAATTTTAAAAAAGAGTTAGAGACACTGCCCTGCTGTATTAGGATCAGAAAAATAGGTATAAGGTCATTTTGAACTTACTGCCAGAGATTCCATTTGCTACAAAGCAAGCATGTTACAAGACAAGAGAAGGGTGAAAGGAAGACAAAAAATAAATGGCAGGCATGCAACCAACATCAGTCCCAGGTTAGGAGAAATTATTAGTCTAAGACTAAAAATGCTGTAATTTTATTGTCACATGCACAGAGAAAGAGGAGCAAGAGAGAGGGAGGGAAGGAAGGAAAGAAAGATGAGAGAGAGGGAAGGGGCAAAATATGAAAGAGAGCGAGACAGAGAGAGAGACAGAGAGAGAGAGAGAGAGAGTAGAAAAGATCAGCTGCAGCATAGGGGCTCAAAGCCAGGTGGTCCTGAGTCTCTTTTTTAAAGCCAAGCAAATGAGCAGTTTTTTGCCTTGTCACTTTCTTCGATGCACTGGAACTCTGCTGGGAGTCTCAAAGGCGTTTTAATGTTTTAGCAGCAATTTGACTGTGAATATGGATTTTTTGGGGGATTATAAATAAAACTTTTATGTTTTTTTGTACGTAGTAGCCTGGATCCAGATCTGTTTGTGCTAGCCATCTACTATGTGCATTGTCATGTACTGGCAGAACCTGTTCCCCTGACCTAATCCCTGAACTGTGTGCTCTTGCCAACTCCATTACAAACAGTACAATGATTGACACAGAGTTGGCGTAATAGCACTAAGCCTACTGATCTCCTGCCCAGCAGAGTCAAAATGGCCACATTACACATTGCGATGAGAAAGACGTGATGTGCAGCAACTTAAGGGTTGCCCAGAAACAAGCTCAAATCTAAAGGTTCTGATGATATTCAGGGAGAAAATGAAAGTATTTCACTCACAGAGCTACCACAGAGTAATCGAAAGGCAGGAAATGTGAAAGGATCAATAGAAATGGAATCTGAAGTACCCTCCATTACATTAGTTTGTGAAAACATTGTACCAAGCAATTGGAGCAATTTTTTTTCAAATCTACAAGACAAAACATAGAATCTATCATTTTGTCAACATGACAAAGAAATATTAAGCTTTCTTTGTTCCTGCTAGAGATACTGTCCCTTCCACATTCATAATAGGCATTACTACTGTACAACTTTAACACACAATGTTAATAGACATCTATTATTCATATCACTGTTTTCTTTTTCATTGTCTTCAAAACATATTCAGTATTTGACCAAGCTGTAACAAAAGGCTTAATTAACTAATTTATTAATAATAAGATGAGTTCATAAACTGTTCAAAAACAACTGGTTAACTAAGTGAACAAAGTAAGGAAGTCCTACCTTTCCCTCATATTCCCCTGGCTGACTGTTGATCACGACACCCCCACTGCCCCTCGAGAAGGTGGCCTTGCAGTTTGTTAACCACTGTGGGATAGGAAGTGGAAGTTCTTATAACAAGTGATTTGCATGATTAAATGCTGAAACATTGGTAGTTTCATCAAATTTTTAAAGATGCATTTCATGGCTTAAGAAAGTATTGAGGTCCCTTTAAATGATTTAGAAATAATTAGCACTGAGGCTCTTGTAGAGTCAATCAATGTAAATAAATTATAAATGAAGTGCATAACTCAACAAAATATGGAAAATGTGAAAGGCTCTACATACTTTCCGAAGGCACTGTATAAAGCCCAACATTTGTCACAAAAGTAACTCAATAATGCAGTAGCTCAGCCTCCTCTAGTATACTCAGTTACCAGGTATATTTAATGTCATTTCTTCCATTCGCTTAGTTTGAGTCAAAGTGAAGTTGCTACTTTTGTTTCCATTCCTAGGTAGTCTGACAGGGTTTCAAACTGCCCAAATGGTAGGGGACCAAAAACCATTTTGTTGCAAACATCTTTTACTCATTGTATTTGGAGGAAAAATAAAAAGCACAATCCCCTTCACAATAACAAAATTCTAGTATATGCACTAAGACCCTAAATATGTATACTGTGGATCTTCAACAGCTTTTGTTTGTAATCCGCATAGCACCAATAATTGAATTAAGGTCATTATACACACTTGTCTTTTTAATCCCCAGAACTGAAAGTTTTGTGAATAGCATGTGCTGTTCATGTACTGTTTATGATGTTTTTTACTTTGCCACGGCACTGATCGTCTGTTCGCTGAAATCCCCTTTCCCTCAATTTATTGCTAAAATGTTTAAACACCTCAGTTTTTGTGGACTTCCTCCAACATTTTAGAAATGTGCTCTCACCTCTGTACTGCTTCATCTGTCCTCTGCCAGTCAGTATGCAAGATAGCAAGTAGTGTGTGACTCTTTGTATCGTAGCTAGATGGAAAATATCAACGATTGCTCTACTAATAATAATACACAGCGAAATCAACTCATTCATTTGGAAGTGACCAGAGGCCCATTTATTCAAGCGGACCAGGGTGCAATTAATGTTTCTCCTCCCCAAATTAACGGGACTACGTGAGAAAGTGCTCCAGGGTACGATTCAACTAGACTAAGCAATGTAGGTGAGAAAACAACCTACATTGCTTAGTCCTTTTTTACAAAGAGAAAACACTTTGTAAAATCAACTTGTGTAATGACTTACAGCCATGGCAGAGTCTTTCCTGTTATTGTAGGTGTCCAAATATTCTTGGAGTTCCAGTACACTAAATTTCATCTTCTCCAGCAGCCCATAGGATATGATCTGAGAAAAGGAAATATAGTTTTACACTTGGGGTGACCAAATAGGTTAGAATGCAGTGTTAACAGGAGATGGAAAAGTCAGGTGGTTGTATACCATCAAGAGATAGATGATATACAGTGAGGGAAAAAATTATTTGATCCCCTGCTGATTTTGTACGTTTGCCCACTGACAAAGAAATGATCAGTCTATAATTTTAATGGTAGGTTGATTTGAACAGTGAGAGACATAATAACTACAAAAAAATCCAGAAAAACGCATGTCAAAAATGTTATAAATTGATTTGCATTTTAATGAGTGAAATAAGTATTCGACCCCTCTGCAAAACATGACTTAGTACTTGGTGACAAAACCCTTGTTGGAAATCACAGAGGTCAGACGTTTCCTTTAGTTGGCAACCAGGTTAGCACACATCTCAGGAGGGATTTTGTCCCACTCCTCTTTGCAGATCTTCTCCAAGACATTAAGGTTTCGAGGCTGACGTTTGGCAACTTGAGCCTTCAGCTCCCTCCACAGATTTTCTATGGGATTATGGTCTGGAGACTGGCTTGGCCACTTCAGGACCTTAATGTGCGTCTTGTTGAGCCACTCCTTTGTTGCCTTGGCCGTGTGTTTTGGGTCATTGTCATGATAGAATATCCATTCACGACCCATTTTCAATGCCCTGGCTAAGGGAAGGAGGTTCTCACCCAAGATTTGACGGTACATGGCCCCGTCCATCATCCCTTTGATGCGGTGAAGTTGTCCTGTCCCCTTAGTAGAAAAACACCCTCAAAGCATAATGTTTCCACCTCCATGTTTGACGGTGGGGATGGTGTTCTTGGGGTCATAGGCAGCATTGCTCCTCCTCCAAACACAGTCAGTTGAGTTGATACCAAAGAGCTTGATTTTGGTCGCATCTGACCACAACACTTTCACCCAGTTCTCTGAATCATTCAGATGTTCATTGGCAAACTTCAGACAGGCCTGTATATGTTCTTTCTTGAGCAGGGGGACCTTGTGGGTGCTGCAGGATTTCAGTCCTTCACAGCGTAGTGTGTTACCAATTGTTTTCTTGGTGACAATGGTCCCAGCTGCCTTGAGATCATTGACAAGATCCTCCCGTTTAGTTCTGGGCTGATTCCTCACCGTTCTCATGATCATTGCAACTCCACAAGGTGAGATCTTGCATGGAGCCCCAGACCGAGGGAGATTGAAAATTCTTTTGTGTTTCTTCCATTTGCGAATAATCGCACCAACTGTTGTCACCTTCTCACCAAGCTGCTTGGCGATGGTCTTGTAGCCCATTCCAGCCTTGTGTAGGTCTACAATCTTGTCCGTGACATCCTTGGACAGCTCTTTGGTCTTGGCCATGGTGGAGAGTTTGGAATCTGATTGATTGATTGCTTCTGTGGACAGGTGTCTTTTATACAGGTAACAAACTGAGATTAGGAGCACTCCCTTTAAGAGTGTGCTCCTAATCTCAGCTCGTTACCTGTATAAAAACACCTGGGAGCCAGAAATCTTTCTGATTGCAGAGGGATCGAATACTTATTTCACTCATTAAAATGCAAATCAATTAATGCAATTTTTGACAAATGCGTTTTTCTGGATTTTTTTGTTGTTATTCTGTCTCTCACTGTTCAAATAAACCTACCATTAAAATTATAGACTGATCATTTCTTTGTCATTGGGCAAACTTACAAAATCAGCAGGGGATCAAATCATTTTTTCCCTCACTGTATAACATGGTGGACTTCAAAGTTAGAATAAAACAAAAGTCAATAAGTATTAATCTCTACTACTCACGGTGTCAGCATCTACAAACAGTGTGGGACACTCAGAGCATGACGTCAGCATCTGGGATGACCTGAGAAACTTAGAACCTATCCCTCGCAGGCCATCTCCTAGGTAACCTGCAGCGTCACAGGTCAGGGAGCAGAATTTACTCTGTATACTCTGGAGAAAAAAAAAAAAAAAAAAAAAAAAGGGATAGTTGGTTTGATGCCAAACAAAAAAATGTATGCAGTTTCAGTCTCTATGCATAAAATGACAAGTAATATATATATTTGCATGCTTTGCATCAGGTTTAGTCTACACAGCTTCCCCATCAGCTGGGAACACGTTGCAGAAGGATGGGAAACAGAATAATATTATTCCTATTGTTGATTTGAAAAGCACATATTAGAAGGCTGCGAAAAAATGAACTACCAATGTTTTTAAATCTGCTCTTTTAAAGAGCCACTGTGTACACATCAACCATTTGTAATGTCCTTCCATCTGAAAAGTGCTGGGAAAACAATCATTTGTTTAGAAGACATCATGAGAGTGACTACCGATTCAATACTGTTAAAAGAGACAGAGCACCCCCCCAAATAACCTGCGGCACACCTGAGCTTCATTTGAACTGGAATTGTTATTGGTGGTGATATGTCTGAGACAGTTTGAAGAATATTTTATGTAAGGTGAGATTTTTCAGAACTGTGTTTTTGTGGATGAGACAATGTTAATGTCATGGGGGGAATGTCAGTGGGGTAACGGAGTGCACCTTTGAACTGTCCTGTACACTCACCATTTTAGCTAATAACATTGTTTTTATGTTGGGTTTCATGTTGTTTTTTAATATTTACAAAATGCAGCGTTCTTGACCAGTGGGCACCTAATGGGCACCTAAATTTGACCACTCTGGTAAAATACAAAAAATGAAAAGAAATTGTTAGCTTTTGTCAATTAACTGAATCAAACCATGCTATCCAGTTAGCATGCGATTTCTACATAGAAAGTAACTACTGAGGAACATCCCAATTAACAAAAAGCCCCCTGATGTTGAACACGAATGGTTCAAATAGAGTAATTCAGTTAAGTATAGTGTGTCCTAAATAAGCAACCTATTCCCTAAGTAGTGCACTGTTTCACCAGAGTCCTATGTACCATATTAAAAACTTAGTGCATTTCAAAAACAGCCCCATGGATTCCCTTTATAGTACACAGATTGGACGAAAGTCCAAGGTCTATCAACAGCATTTAGGTGTCCTATCTCTGACACATGATGTCAGCAGTATGGCACCCTGTATCCCGGTGCAGCCTTGCCGCTAAAGCTAAGCAGGGTTGGTCCTGGTTTATGCACAGATACCAGATCCTGCTGGAAGTGGTGTTGGAGGGCCAGTAGGGAGCACACTTCCATCTGGACTAAAGATCAAATCTCAGTGCCACAGGAAAGTGACATTCCAATGCTGTCTTTTGGGTGTTAAAGAGGTGTCCTGACCATCGGTGGTCACTAAAGATTCATTGGCACTGACCATGGCAAATTTAAAATCTGTCCCTCTAACCCTCATGGCGCCCTTTTCATTCCCAGATTCCCAATAATTATTTTCCCCCTGTAACTATTTCCCAGGTTTTTGTAAATTAGAATGTTTTCAGTCAACTTACCAGGCAAAATAATTTGTTTAAGGTTATACACTAATGTTGCCTATTATACACTGTACAACACCTAGGAAAAAAGTTTTTAGATTATCCTGTGTCTTATAGCAAAGATAGATGGGTTGGCTTTACTGGGCCATCATCATAGATGCAGTCCCAAATGGTGCCCAGTCCCTTACTTAGAGCAATATTTTTCACAAGGGTACAAAGGTATCTGATCAGGGCACTAAAGGGAATGAATTGCAAACACGACCAGGAATGTAATGTGTGTAAACTGGTCCTGAACAGTACCAGCAGGCTTTAACAGCTGTTATTGTGTACTCTTTTTAGTAACAAAAAATAACTGAAAGGTGTCAGATTTAAGAAAATGTTAATTATACAAACCTTAGCAACACAACTTTGCGATAGCCAATCAGGTGATGAGAAGAAATCCCCAGTCAACTTTAACACAGTTCTCAATAGGCTACCTGAAACAATGCTGTTTCTGGTATGGTTCATCCAAAACACCCACCGGAGTAAAGTCCAGGTAGTGAGCAATGTGAATCCACTATCTACCTGAAAGAGGGAGGAGAAGACGTGGAAGGTGTAGACGGCGCAGGAGCCGTCTGAGTCGGACACCAGCTGGTTGATGTGCCTCCGCCACGCCTCCTCTGAGTCGTCGCACGCTGCTGGCTGGAACGCCGCCAGGATGGCAGAGAAGAAGGGCGACGGAGGAGGGGAAGAACGAGACTCCATCTGCTCCTCTCTCTCCTCCTCGCCGAGACTGGTTGAGGAAGACCGGGTACACACATCCATCAAAACATGCAAGAAGAAATAGCAGCACCCTAAAACCCTCTTCAAACTATCACACTAACAAGAAAAATATTTGTGATGATCGTGTTTCTTTTCACTTTTAAAATGGGAAATGTGGAGTTGCAACCGCAATATTCAGATCAATAAATTAATGGCATTTATCTATTGATTCTTAAAGAAAGTATAACTTATGTTTATGTCTCATGAGCTAATTTTAACTGACAAAATATCAAAATATCAATGTAAACAAAAAATCTAAAAAATTGAATTAATTAAACAAAAGGTTACTTTTGTTTAATATATTAGTATTTCATGATTTGAAATAAATAATTTAAATTCACTAGACTGTATAAGTCTATGAAGTTTAATCATTTATGAATGATTAAACTTCAGGAACACACACTTGTAATTGCTTAGTCACACAGGAACTCAAAGGTTCTCAAACCTCTCCTCCGGGACCGACAGACATGTTTTTAAACCATTCCAGAGCTAGCACTAACTAAGGATCACTCCCTTGATTAGGTGAATACTGGGCTACAACAAAACATGTGAAAGGTCTGCTATCCCTGAGGACAGGTTTGAGAACCTCTGTTCTAACTAAACAGTGCAATATACCTGGGCAGACAGCTGGAATCCAGGTCCAATTCTCCTCTGTAGTCATCTGGAGCCAGGTTTTCCAGGCTAAAGCTGTCACCGCTGCAGTCAAACCCCATTGGGAGCTCACTGATGGACAGGGATATATCATTCTCATGGATGTTTGTGTCTTCATCTTCTGTTGATACCTGAGGCTGGATGGAGGGAGAGAGGGAAAGAGAGATCATATGGCCCATGTCAGATTGCTATGCTCCAAATAACACTCAATTACCTACAGTTGTGCTCATAGGTTTGCATACCCAGGCAGAAATTGTGAAAATTTGTGTGATTTTTTAACAGAAATCACACAAATGGCCCTGATCAAAAGTTTACATACAATTGAATGTTTGGCCTTGTTACACAAGGTGACACACACAGGTTAAAATGGCAATTAAAGGTCAATTTCCCACATCCGTGGCTTTTTAAATTGCAATTAGTGTCTGTGTATAAATAGTCAGTGAGTTTGTTAGTATAAATAGTCAATGAGTTTGTTAGCTCTCATGTGGATGCACTGAGCAGGCTAGATACTGAGCCATTGGGAGCAGAAAAGAACTGTCAAAAGACCTGCGTAACAAGGTAATGGAACTTCATAAAAATAGAAAAGGATACAAAAAGATATCCAAAGCCTTGCAAATGCCAGTCAGTTCTGTTAATCACTTATTAATAAGTGGAAAATTCGGGGATCTCTTGATACCAAGCCAAGGTCAGGTAGACCAAGAAAGATTTCAGCCAAAACTGCCAGAAGAATTGTTTGGGATACAAAGAAAAACCCACAGGTAACCTCAGGAGAAATACAGGCTGCTCTGGAAAAAACGGTGTGGTTGTTTCAAGGAGCACAATACGACGATACTTAAACAAAAATGAGCTGCATGGTCGAGTTGCCAGAAAGAAGCCTTTACTGCACCAATGCCACAAAAAAGCCTGGTTACAATATGCCCAACAACACCTTAACACACCTCACAGATTCTGGCACACTGTAATTTGCAGTGATGAGATGAAAATAGAGCTTTATGGTCACAACCATAAGTGCTATGTTTAGAGAGGGGTCAAAAAGGCCTATAGTGAAAAGAATACCATCCCCACTGTGAAGCATGGTGGTGGCTGACTGATGATTTATGGGTGTGTGAGCTCTAAAGGCATGGGGAATCTTGTGAAAATTGATGGCAAGATGAATGCAACATGCTATCAGAAAATACTGGCAGACAATTTGCATTCTTCTACACGAAAGCTGCGCATAGGACGCTCTTGGACTTTCCAGCATGAAAATGACCCTCAGCACAAGGCCAAGTTGACCCTCCAGTGGTTACAGCAGAAAAGGGTTCTGGAGTGGCCATCATAGTATCCTGACCTTAATATCATCGAGCCACTCTGGGGAGATCTCAAACGGGCGGTTCATACAAGACAACCAAAGACTTTGCATGACCTGGAGGCATTTTGCCAAGACGAATGGGCAGCCATACCACCTGCAAGAATTCGGGGCCTCATAGACAACTATTACAAAAGACTGCATGCTGTCATTGATGCTAAAGGGGGCAATACGCAGTATTAAGAACTAAGGGTATGCAGACTTTTGAACAGGGGTCATTTCATATTTTTCTTTGTTGCCATGTTTTGTTTTATGATTGTGCCATTCTGTTATAACCTAAAGTTGAACATGAATCCCATAAGAAATAAAAGAAATGTGTTTTGCCTGCTCACTCATGTTTTCTTTAAAAATGGTACATGTATTACCAATTCTCCAAGGTTATGCAAACTTTTGAGCACAAACGTATGTGGCACACTCGTTTTGACCAGGGCACAGAGGAGACATTCGGGATGCAGTTTCAATGATTCCAAAATCCTCTACTGAACCCGAACCGATTTTTGTCCATACCAGTGTTTAAAAATAATCGGTGCTGACTGTGGGAGAGGTTTAGGAAATGTTTACTGACTCAAACAATGCAGTCAGTGTAGGTTAATCAGTTTACGCATTTAGTGTAAAAGCATTTCATGAATATGACACTTTCCTCCTAAAGATAACAAATTTTTTCAATGTATGTATTAGGAATAAAATATAGGCAAACTGACCTTTCCAATGGACAAAGACACTCCAGGCGGTGTTTTCTTTCAGATTTGTTTTTCTGAGTGTGAACTAATGTCATATGTGTCTAATCAAATGTTAGGAGTACCGTAGGCGACACTCTGGCCATACACACTCACGTAAAGACAGGCAATGTGTAAACCTTCATTCACCCCTCACAATCAACAGGCCAAGAGTTTTCTGGTGTTACATAGAACCACCCACCGACAAGCAGTAGGTCTACACATTGCCTTCATGTTTCAACAGAAAAAGAACCACCTTGCTGATTAATCACCCACAAAACCCTCAAAGAACACTAGGCCTCAAAAGGCAATGTGAACCCTAGGCCTCAAAATGTAGAATATGACACCAACCAGCCATAATCAGCCCAGAAAATTAGATAAAGATGTTAGAACGAGGATTAGAAGAATTTGCTGTGACATGCAGCTGTCTAGAAACTTTCCAAAGTACAGGTTCCTGCCATATTCGCTGTGAAGAAAAATTGTGAAGATTCTCAACAACATACACAGAGCAACTAACAGGTTATGGAGAGACACCTCAACACTAATCTTTGACATAGAATAGAACATTCATATTTGGCAGCGTTAGTAAAGAATTCTAGAATGTAGGTGCGGTAGGAGGAACAGGAGTGTGTGGCCGCCAAATGTCAGTCACTCTGAAGCCTTTATTCACCCTTGGCTTCGAGTCCTCTGGCAGTGAGACCTCAAAACTAGAAGTTTGTGCATAGAGGGAGAGATGTGGAAGGTCAGTAGCTGAAGCATCACGGGAAGTGGACAGAGAGTCCAGACGACTGACCTCCTCGGTGGGGGATAGGTTGATGATCTGCAATGAGACAAAAGTCCAGCTCAGAGTTTTCTTCCCATCTTAATTCTCAGACTTGGTTTCAAGTAGTATTAGCTTTCTTATGCATACTTTAATTGAGTGCTATTAAGCCCATCTGGGGTGCAAGATGTTTGGCAGAAAACAGATACTACTTTAACCTGGATCTTCTAGTCACATCTCTGAAGCTCTCACATCTTCTAGTGAGAGCAGTGAAAAACATTAAAATACTACACACTTATGTATTTAAATAGAATACTTTTAGAGATCAACAGAGGAGTTTTACTCCTGCTTGTTGACTGTGAACATGTAATCACTGACAGTCAGATACTGTAAAACAAGAAAGCCTAATTCGGCCCGGCTGCAAGTAAAAGTGTTTGTGAGAACAAGGGAGGTTTGAAGAGCAGTTATTTATGGGCCAATGCCAGCTTTGTTGTGAGAAGGGGCCTATACTCTGTTCCTTTCCTGTGCTAATCCGAAACCTAGTGTATGGATGGCCATTTGTGTATCACAAATGTACATTTAACACATTAAATCAGAAACTGATTACTGTAGAGGGATAGCTAATAGCTATACACTATGCCTAACTATAATGACAACAATGACCGTCAACTAGTTATTTCCAGCTATTTTGATTTTCATAATGATTTGGTTTTAGGTAACTATATTCACTTGTTCTAACAGTTTAACTTAAAAATAGAAAAGGAACAGAAACGAAAAGACTGTGTCTGTATGCAACTCTTAGAACATTGGTGCTGGAAAAAATATGTATACTACTTGTTTGTCAATCAAAATAATATTTTGTTAGATTTTCGCTTAGTTAATGTACAACCCCGTTTCCAAAAAAGTTGGGACACTGTGTAAAATGCAAATAAAAACAATACAATGACGTGCAGATCATTTATATTTAATTGAAAATACTACAAAGACAACATATCTGTCACGGTCAAGGTGAAGGACGTGAGGCATAGAGCGGTTTGGAATCTCCATGACTTTAATAAACATACTCTTATACAAAAACAACAACCGTGAACTGAAGTGACATACAATGCAAACACAAACAATGACCGACAACAGAAAGCTAGACTGAAGCAACTTAAATAGGATCCCCAACCAGAGGCAATAAGGAGCAGCTACCTCTGATTGGGGATAATTAAAAATAAGTGCAGAGATGCCTAGAGGCACCTCTGCAGTCAGGCCCTGACTGTGGCCTCCAGGTACATAGAGATGTTGAAACTGAGAAATGTTATTGTTTTTGGAAACATTCATGCCCATTTTGAATTTGATGCCAGCAACACACTTAAAACAAGAAACCAGGCAAGCCTAGTTCAGCCGGCCCGCAATAAAAAGCATTGATCGTTGTTGCCCTCCCAAGATTCGAACCCAGATCGCCCATATGAAAGGCTGTGCTTTTAATCATACATCTGCCAAGTGTTGGTATAGCCTCTTGACATTATATAATTCTGTCATGCATTAACATCACGTCAAGTTTGAATATTTCTTTAGACACCATTAACCATTGTGTTAAACTGAGTAACATTTCTTATTAAGTTTTCCTCCACCACAAATAGCATCTATGAACTGTATGGCTTTTGCCACTGGCCGTTTTAACAGCTTATTAGCCATTCGTGAATGACATTGAAAATCTACCAGAATTAGTCGCAATATAACAGTAAACAGTTTCACTTTAGGCTCATAACGTAGCTACTGAATGTTTTAGCCAGCAAAGTTTTTGTCTATCCTGAACAAATCCTTTTTTGCCACTGGCCGTTTTAACAACTAATTAGCCATTCGTGAATGACATTGATACAGTATCTATCAATATAGGTGACGATAGTGATGGCCATTCAAGGCTTCATTACCGTTCTTCTAGCAGCAGGATATTATACTAGCAGTGCTAACTCAGATTTTCTTTTTCAAAATAAAAGCCATCATTGAAATACATAAGGTAATATAGTTAACAATTTAGTCTGTACGATTTATGTTTAATGTCTGTTCCAATGTTATTCTTGTCTGTTCTTTTCACAGACTAGATTGTTAACTATATTGCCTTAAACATTTCAATTATGGCTTTTATGGTGATAAAGAATATCTGAGTGCTGCCAGCATAATATCCTGCTGCTAAAATAACGCTAATGAAGCCTCGAATGGCCATTACTTGGTAACGATAACTGACTTTTTCGTCAAGTGAAAAGACGAGAGAATCCTGGAATCCACCAGAGATAGTCGCAATACTGTATAGCCGTAAACAGTTTTAGTTGAGGCTTACTATATCATAGCTACTGAATGTTGTAGCCAGCTAAGTTTTTGTCTATCCTGACATAAAAAGCATGCCTGGATGCGTACTTCGAAAATCCACAAGAAATAGTTGCACTATAAACGTAAACAGTTTCATTGCGGCCCGCAATTAAAATGATTAAATATTGCAGTCCTCACTGGATTCAAATTCCGGTCTCCCACAGGAGTGGCATTGTCTTTAACCACTACACCAAGGAGCTACACAATTTACTAGTCGCTAGACACCATTCAGCATTCTGTTAAAACTGACTCATGTTTTTTTATTAAGTTTACCTCCACCACAAATAGCATCTATGAACTATGGCTTTTGTCACTGGCCGTTTTAACAGCTTATTAGCCAGTAATAGGCTCACTAGTATCTACTAACTTTCTAGGAATAGTCATAAGAATTGAGCAATTGCTAGTGAGACTGAAGATGAATTTTTCTCTGCCAAAGCTATTTCATTGCATGGCACAAAAACATTTGTTTTTCTTTCATTCGTGAATGACATTGATCCAATAGGTGACGATAACTGACTTTCTCGTCAAGTGAAAAGACGAGAGAATTGTGGAAACCCAAACTCTTTTACTGCCCAAGGGGTTTTGATGAAGCCTATATTATTACCTCCAAAGGCATGCACAGATGTGTACCTTTGAAAATCCACCAGAAACAGTCGCAATATAACCGTAAACAGTTTTAGTTTAGGCTTACTATAACGTAGCTACTGAATGTTGTATGTAGCCAGCAAAATTTTTGTCTATCCTGACCCAAAAAGCATGCATGGATGCATACTTCGAAAATCCCCACGAAATAGTCGCAATACTGTATACCCGTAAACAGTTTTTGTTTAGGCTTACTATAAGGTAGCTACTGAATGTAGTAGCCAGCTAAGTTTTTGTCTATCCGGAACAAATCTAAATGCATACTTTGTTTTGACTGTGAGGAAATTCGATCGCGGAACCTATAGCTTGCATGTCCGCTTCTCTAACCACTATGCTATTTAACGAGGTAGGTCAGTCAGTCAGTCACTCAATCATTCACTCAGTCAGTCACTCAATTATTCACTCAGTCAGTCACTCAGTCAGTCATTCACTCAGTCAGTCAGTCACTCAGTCTCTCACTCAGTCAATCAATCAGTCACTCACTCAATTACTCAGTCAGTCAATCAGTCACTTACTCAGTCAGTCAGTCACTCAGTCAGTCAGTCAGTCAGTCACTCAGTCAGTCAGTCAGTCAGTCACTCAGTCTCTCACTCAGTCAGTCAATCAGTCACTCAATCAGTCACTCAGTCACTTACTTAGTCAGTCACTCAGTCAGTCAATCAGTCACTTACTCACTCAGTCAGTCAATCAGTCACTCAGTCAGTCAGTCAATCAGTCAGTCAGTCAATCAGTCAGTCAGTCACTCATTCACTCAGTCAGTCAGTCAGTCACTCAGTCAGTCAGTCACTCACTCACTGAGTCAGTTACTCAGCCAGTCACTCAGTCAGTGAATCAATCAGTCAGTCTCTCACTCAGTCAGTCAATCAGTCACTCAATCAGTCACTCAGTCACTTACTCACTCAGTCAGTCACTCAATCAGTCACTCAGTCACTCACTCACTCAGTCAGTCACTCAGTCAGTCAATCAGTCACTCAGTCACTCACTCAGTCAGTCAATCAGTCACTCAGTCAGTCACTCAATCAGTCACTCAGTCACTTACTCACTCAGTCAGTCAATCAGTCACTCAATCAATCAGTCACTCAGTCAGTCAGTCAATCAGTCAGTCACTCAGTCAGTCACTCAGTCAGTTAATCAGTCACTCACTCAGTCACTCACTCACTCAGTCAGTCAGTCAGTCAGTCAAGAGTAGGCCCACAATCATGTGACACAGTAACATTTTAGTAATTTAGCTGATGCAAAATTATCCACAGTTACTTTGCTACATTTGTAATTAAATATATTTACCTACAGTACTAATATAGACATTCTTATATCTACAGTAGTGTATATACAGTGCAGTTTACATACAGTGCAGTCAGTCAGTCACTCAGTCATTCACTCAGGCAGTCAGTCACTCAGTCAGTCAGTCCATCACTCACTCACTCAGTCACTCAGGCAGTCAGTCACTCAGTCAGTCAGTCACTCAGTCCATCAGTCACTCACTCAGTCAGTCAGTCAGTCAGTCAGTCACTCAGTCAGTCAGTCATTCACTCAGTCATTCACTCAGTCAGTCACTCACTCACTCACTCAGTCTCTCAGTCATTCACTCAGTCAGTCACTCAGTCAGTCACTTAGTCACTCAGTCAGTCACTTACTCACTCAGTCAGTCACTCAGTCAGTCAGTCACTCAGTCAGTCACTCAGTCAGTCAGTTACTCAGTCAGTCACTCACTAAGTCATTATACCAAGACTAGGGTAGTCTGATGTTAGGACGTACCACCTGGGAGTGAGTTACAATCTGGCTGGCGGTGAGGGAGTCTTCCTCTGAAGATTCCTCTGAGTCTGGGTGGGTGATTTGTCCCAAGCTGGGTGTGCTGCTAAACAGCTGGCTGTCGTCTAGAGGCACCAGGTCACTCCTGTCCAGGCTATCCATAGAGCGTCTCCGCACCCCCCAGTTGAAGCTGTCCATTGTCTCCCCCTGTAAGGATGACACACGCTACTTTGAGAAACATGACAGACAGAGCACACAGAGCCACACACCTCTCCCGCACACCTGTACGCACACATGCACACACAAATGCCGGACCATGCAGAGGAAGCCAAAGCTGAACTCCATTACAACGTTTTCACTTGAATCCTTTTACAAGTCTAGACAAGTTGAGCTGTACTGCCTTAACTCGGGAACACATTCATCCACCACATTTTCTGCAACTAATGTATGTTAACAGAATATATCTGAGCCAGCAGAGTACAGTTCGGCCCAATCATGTGAAAAGGGGTAGGTATTGGATCAAAGTAGCCGGAGTAACAAAAACTGAAAAACAACTTGGGCTTAATTCCACCAGAACCTTGTTACAGATGCTTTGGGTGAAGTTTCCTCTAAGTACAGATCTAGGATCAGCTTTCCTTCTCCCAATGCTAACCCTAACCATTAGCGGGGGAAGTGAAAAACTTACTGAAAACCAGCGTCTAGAAACCAGTATTTCCTACAGCACACTGGCCAAATGACTTTCAATCAGGTCACAGTTCTTGAGAAAGTCAGAATGGTATTTGGGATGCAGCCAAAGTCACTACAACAGACAGGACAGACCCTTAATCTGTGATGACTGACAGGATCAGGTTTGTCTTTTGAGGGATGGGAAGAAGACTATCCTGGTGCCAGATGAGAGGTTGGACAATTCTGTTGGGTCCATTGCAATGCGAGGAAAGCAAAACGCCTTTTGGACTCCCTGTTCTGTTTTTAAACTACTATGGTCATCATGTCATTGTGTCGCTGGATGGAGCTCAGAACCCAAGTCATAATCCGAACCCAGTTTATTCTCAACAGAATATAAAAGCAAACCTGGTGGAAAAATGTATAAAATGGAATAATGTAAATATGTGTAATACAGGTCTCTCTTGGAAAAAGAGAATATATCTCAATAAGACTAACCTGTATTGGTTAAATAAAATACTGACTATAAAAAAATCTACGTAATTTGAACAGAATAAATAAATACACGACTGCTAAATATTCAATATTGATCTGATATCACAAATATAACCATAAAAACAAGGACACAGCCATAGCATAGGTTCAGTAACTAAAAAGTAGCATGTTCTAATATCTGAGCAGAGAAGGTAAAACATATATGTATTTGTGCACATGTGCACACCATTGAAAACTATATGCTCCTGTAAATATCTCAAGACAAAAGCATCTGCTGACTGACCAAAAATGTCAAATCTAATGCTCCATAGAGTCTACAGTACATGATGCTTCAGAATCCCTTGCCTGGAGCTAAGCTATCTTAACGCAGGGCCAAACAGATGAACTCTAAAAGGCACCCTAAAAAAATGCAGACTATTCTGAACATTAGAATGGGAGAGAAAGCCTTCAACACACTCCAAATATGGGCATGTTTTGGAAATGTCACACAGTCCCATATACAAGGAATCCACTCGCTGCACTCGCTGTGCACTACATGGGATGCATCCAAATGGCAGTGTTTTCCCTATGAACACCAGTGCACTACTTTTGACAAAGAGCTCATACGGCAATGGTCAAATAAAGTGCACTCAGTAGGTTACCGTGTGGGACACATTTGTAGTCTAATACAACCCACTGCACGCCCTATTTTACACACAGTATTAGCATTGCATTGCAATGTAATTGAACTTACCTGGAGCTCCTGGAAGGTGGCACAGAGAAAAAAAGAACAAAAAACCCACATTACATTACAGGATAGAAGAATAATTTGTAAATATGTTAATCCTGTATTTTCATTTTCTACCAGAAAAAAAATAAAAATACTATAACCTGTATTGTTTGCTGTGAAAGGGCCATCCATTATGGCTTTATTGACTTGAATGGAAATGGGTCATCATGGGCACTCTGGCCGGTCAGTGGCTACACAGCACCATACGCAGCAGACTGCAATGCACTGTGTGTTTTGTCACATTCCTCCCACAACCATCATTAAAACCATCATTAAAAGACCTTCTGTCAGTTCGGACCTGATGGGATAGCCTTTGTTGCCCTCACGCATCGATGAGCCTTGGTCGTCCAGCACCCTGACTCTGATTTATGGTTTTTCCCTCCCTGACTCCGATTTGTGGTTCGTCCACTGCTGACTGGGAACACCCCATAATCCTTGCCGTTTCAGAAATGTTCTGACCCAGTATTTTGGGCATAACAATTTGCACCTTGTCAAAGTCGCTCAGATCTTTACTCCTGCCCATAACTCCTGCATCCAACATGTTGACTACAAGAATTGATTGTTCGCTTACCATCTAATTTATCCAGACCTTGACATGTGCCCTTGTTAGGAGATGATTATTTGCTTCACCTGTGAGTGGTCATAATGTTTTGGCTCCTCAGTGGAATGAGGAATGGAGAAACGGGGAATGATTTGGTACGGACATGTTAGCTAGGACACTGGGATAACATTCGTACTCTTATGATAACTGCCATGGGATCTTTAGTGACCCCCGTGGGTCAGGACACTTGTTGAACGTTGCATCTGAAAGTTGAACCCTACAGAGTGCAATGCCCAATTCATTGTCCCCATTTCACTTAAACACACTAAGTAACAAGGTTACATTCAGAAGTTATTTAAAAGCATATTCTCAACCCTTACATTAACCCTGCCTGTTAAAACCAGAGGACGGCATTAGTATTGAGATTTAAACCCTTATTTGCATTCATTCAGTGCTTCCAGGTATGTGGTTAGAATAATATATTATTAAATCAATCAACCAATCAAATAAATCACCACATCCCACCTCTCCATCCTCCAGCTCCACATCCAGAAAGTCAAAGTCTCTGAAGACTCTGAACTGTTGTTCAGATGTGGTGTCGTCCATGTTGTCCTGGTCCCGTGTTCCTTCATCAGAGGAAACCAGGCTGGGTTGCAGATCCATCAGGTCGAGCTCTCCACAACTAGAGAAGATCACCTGGAGATGGGAAGACACTGATTTTAATTCAAGGTAAGGTAGGCTACCGCACACATTTGTTTAAAAAAAAAAAAAAAGTTGCGAGGCAGTTAAAGGGGCAGTCATTTGAAATATAAAATGCATATACTGTACTGTACATACTATAACACACATAATTCTCAATAATTTCTATATGGGATCACTGTTTTTGGGTTAAAAAATGCAATGGAAATAATGTTTGTAGTCTCTACAAGGACAGTAAAACATGAATGTATGAGTGTGTGGGTCTCACCGAAGGGTTTTTGGTGAGCCCAACTTCCTGTCCACACAAAGACAATACATTCACCAACTTTTCCCGTGTTCTCTTCTGTAGAGATGTAGAAAAGCGATCAAAACAAAACATTGGATTCTGTCTAAATTCAAACATTTTTATCTCATTCTGTTATTAAGTGTATAAACAGTGGACAAATTAATAAAATGTTCAATATTATATAGTCTTTTAAAGAGATTTGTACCTATGCTCTGTAAAACTCGACAAAAAGAACACTTAGAATTTATCTATTTCAGTCAACACTCCCGATGGACAAGTGTTGTAGATGCAAAGCACTGTTACTCAAATGTTACTAGTGACATCATTGGGTAGACTGATATTTGTTGTTGTTAATCCTTGCGGCCAAATCTGGATGTGCTTTGGCAAACTGCACTGTCGTGTTTCCTGCCATGTTGGCTAACTGACAAACTGGACTGGTGGTGACCAGTCTATGTAGAGGTAATACGCAGGAACAGAAAGGGGGAGAGTGACTTGAGAAAACTGAGTGAAAGAAAGAAGAGAAAGAGGGGAGACTGACTTAAATGGATTGGGAGAGAAAGGGGAGGGGGACACTGACCTGAGAGGACTGGGGCCTCTTCCAGCTGACTGGCACCAGGACGTTGTTGGAGGAGGAGCTTGAGGAGGTGGAGGAGGTGCTGTGGGTCACAGCTATGGCCCGGCTCTTTCCCTCCCGGCTTGGCGAACCTTGCAGCTCCTCATACCTCCTGCCAATCACTGGGGTCTACGCACGCACAGGAACACACACATACACACACACACACACACACACACACACATACACACACACACACAGGCCTCAGTGAGTCACGCATAGAGTGGAGGTTCGGAGCGGAACCAGTTTGTCTCTCCAGCCGTGAGTCCATCAACGGTCAGCTCATTGCTCTGTCCTCTGAAGGGCTCCAGTCCAGTCCTTCCTTCCAGGCCATTGAGAAATCTAACTATTCAGCTGTTCATCAATATGTCAACCCCTGCCAGGCAGTGTTTGCAATGCCCTAAGAACTATCCCGTTGGTTTCCATTAATAACCTTGGTGCAGGAGAAACTCACAATGCTGGGAGCGTAAGAAATCCAGCTTGGTTTTCTTATTCCATCCATCTGCAGTCTATTTACACAGATTCTGTCTGTCTCTAGTAACATGATGGGTTTCTATTCCTTCTGCTGTGCTTCATCCCCGCCCCCGTTCCATCTAAAAATATAGAGGAATTGGTCGGCGAAACAAGAGATTAAGTTGGTTCAATCATTTCTCTGCAGGCTGTTATGCTATTTGGCTTTCCTTTTGGCTGCTGCTCATTCCCTCCCTCCCTCTACTCCCCAGCCTAGTTTGAACTCTCCTCCCTGATTCCCATACAAAGGATGGCAGCAGCTCTGTCTGACATCAGTTCCTGCCATTCATAAAGCACACAAACAGCTGCCTGTTCGGTTCCCACACTTACATAGTACATAAACCGTCGCCCAGTCTGTCAGTCAGTTTGCCCCCACAACATTTCTTTAGAGTTGCTCTTCCCAGCTTGTTTGTTAGTGTTTGTATGTGTGTGTTTGTTTGTTGTATTAATGAGCGTTTTTTTTAAGAAAGCCACATTAAGAACATTCCACATTCAACAAAATCAAAAACAATAAATAAGGTAATAAACTGAAGTTATTCCCAAGGCAAATCTGATCTGGGATTTAATATAATCAATCAATGAAATTAACCAGTTATAAATTCTTTAAAATGTTCCATTATAATGGGACAGCAGAGCTAAAAGTACTCTGTTCTTTTGAAATATGATTAAACATGCAATTATGTGACTATATGCTAATGTCCATGAATAAAGTGCTTACACTTTATAGTGGCAACTGCCATAATGGGACAGGAATATGTAGGCAGCACTCACTTGGTCATGCGCGGCCCCTCATGTTAATGCAAAAAGTTAGAAAGAAAGCTAGCTGGGTAATACTAGGTATGAACAGCCATTATTAACCAATCCAGTCTGGGCTGGAAGCTATGATGAGCTTTGATTGGTAACTTGTGTCACAGCATCACCTAACATTTCTTCCCTCTCGCTGGCCCAACTGTTGTTTTTGGCTGAGATATATAAAATAATAATAATACCTTGCTTTCTTTTTGCTGCATTTAAGACAAATATGTGCTGAAAGAGAATAGGTGGGACAACTATTATTGCATCTTGCAATTTTAGAAATGCCTTGTCTAACTTGAGAGCAGATCTATATCTATGTCCATTGCACAAAGATGTACATGCTGTGTGATTGTGGATGTGTCCTTCACTAGTTGTCAGACTATTCCACTGGGGCCAATATTAAAAGGCATATTCAGTAATGAACTGAAAGGGAAGACTGTTCCTGAACAAAAACAATGTAGTCATTAACACAATCTGAAACAAGTACTCCACCCTGGAAAACACATGGGAACACGAGACAGAAACCACTCCACTAAGTGGCCTTCTTGCTTTCAGCACAAATTTGTTTGGCTTTGTCTGGAATGACACCCAATTATCAATATATGACACTGCTTTTGGGACACAGACCATACATAACACAGAGAGGCTTCATGGACAGAACAAGCCCTGTCTTGTCCGTGGCTTGGCTTTCTGACAGGGAACGATGCAACATTACGTCAGAACTAAAGGAAGTGAGAGGGAGCATGAGAGACAAAGGAAAAACGAGAGGGGGAGAGACAAAGTAATAGCGAAAGTACTTGAGAGGGAGAGAGGGAGGGAGGGAGTAACAGATCTTAAGATCTAAAGAACCATTAAGTTCTAACTAACCTCAGAGATGTCAAAAGTAAAGGCTAGTGTTTTCCCGGGCAAGGCCTTGGAGGAGCGTTCCCACACCAGAAGGTCCAGATTGGACAGCTCGCTATGGGGGGACGCCGGCTGCACCAGGCTGGCTGACCGGGACACAACCAGCTTTAAGATGTTCAGAGCTTCTCTCCAGTGGGCCGTCTTCAGAATGTATGTGTGCAGAGTAAACACACACACAGAGAGACACACAAATACACGAAAACACACACAGAACAAAGAGTATTAGACTGTATTCACTATACAATACTAATCCAAAGTGTTTTCATTTAGCAAAGATGCATTTAGTGAGGGCATCCTGAAAGCCACTATAAAAAAAGCGACGTCTCTGAGGAGAGTGCTCCCGGGTTTCAGTGTGTTTGAGTCTGGAATGAGGGCCTACACCCAAGACAGCAGGTTGTTTATAGTCATGTTGGGTGTGCCTGCAAACGTACTGCTCAGGACTCTGTTTTCTTCTCCAGTAGTTAAAGTAATGTCACACTTACATTAACTGCCTAATGAATATTCACTTTTAACAGTTAACATTCTGTTAACTCAGACAAGATGACTTAAAGCATATATTGCTGAAAAAGTAAATGATCAAAAAACAACTGAAGTATGATGTAATATGCCTAAAAATAATGAGCTGACCAACCAGTGGCCTACTCAAATTCATATTTTAATGACGATATATGTTGTCACCATTCTATTGTTACATTATCATTTGTTCAATACAAAAAATCTGTTATACAATCAGAACCCATATACAGTGACGCCGACAGGGGGGGACAACCATGAACGTTGTCCCGGGCCCAGGGGGGGCCCATTTGGTTGTCTTAAATATAATTATTAATTAGTCAGTCAATGTTAGTATTCAGTGCTATCGAGAAGGTTAACAGTTATTAAACAGAAGAATTGCATTGATGAAGGGATTCATGTTTTTTACTCTTTGCTGTTTTTTTTATACAGAATTATGATCAAACCTTTTTCTGTAAAAATGGTTTGTTCGACCAAGAGCCAATCAATGATACCCTAACACCAACAGCCAATCAGGTTGATACCCTAAACACCAGCGCCAACATACCTGTTAAAGCTGCACTAGATAGGATTTATTCAGTAAAAAAAACAAAAGTTAAGTGCCAGTGGAATGTTATTTTATCATTTTTGGAGTACGCCGCTACTTCCCAGCCAATCCCGTTCCAGCCAATTGCCTTCTGCGAGGCAGGCTTTCCGCCTTGGCTTATTTTGTGAACGCACATTTTACCTGGATGATATTATATCTAGCATACGTATGCTGTAAAGAGTGAAGTTTGCTTACTGTATGAAACTATAAAGGCAGCTAGAGACCAGGACAACAAACAGTCAGTTCCTCCCTTGTCTACTACAGCATACACTATGAAAACGGCAAAGCGAAAGAAGGCTTAGACCAACTCTCTGTAGCTAGCTACCAGGAACCCTAAGCTAACGTTAGCAAGGCTAAGAAGAACGCCGTTGAACTTTGAGTTAGCACTTTTTTTGGAACAGGTAATTCCATTTTTCATATTTTTATTTGGAACGTGATTCTCTATCAGGAATTGGTGCGGAACCGCTTTCTGACGGGTGAGTAATTGCAAAATGCTGTAATTGTTTTGTTTTTTTACTGAAAAAATCCTACTCAGTCCAGCTTAAAAGAAATATAAATTGAACCAATTTTTCTAACAACAATATTGTAGCTATCTGGCTAAAACATTGCCACCATGCAACCAAAACTAGGAGCACAGAAATGGAAGGACAAATCTAAAAGAGAATGTCTAAATGTAGCAGTTAAGTAATGGCTGATTGGGACTGAGTAGGTTATGAATTGAAAAGATGTGACATAATTAATTACCTGTGTTGAAAACAAAGGGATTTGAATGTGGCCTAGTTATAAATAAAAACATTAAACAATAAAGCGTTTATGACCTGTTTTTTGGACAGTAATATAATTACTATCAATTTATTTTTTGGCCCGTGGTTTGTGTCCTAAATGTTAAATTCTGTCCCGGGCCCTGTCATTCGTGTCGGCGTCCCTGCCCATATATCAGCAAGTTTTACTCAATGTAAACAAACATTATACAACTCAAACATGGTTCAATCTACAATATTGATATAGTGGATGCTGAGTCTAGGCTCCATAGTTTTGTCTATGAATCTTAGTGCTTACATTATTTTTGACAGCCTCAACTTCAACTTCTGTTATTAAGAATTAAGACAAAACGTAGGCAAGATTAGAAGTAGGCCAAATAACTTTGTTCAACTACCAGTGAACAGAGAAGGGTACTGAAAAAATGTAATTGTTTTTTTTAGAAAGCTGACAAAAAATGTCTTCCAGCAATAATGTAATATGTCTCTTACCGGGACAAACTTTTCAATGGTCTTGAGAACTTCCATGTTGAATGGCTTAGCCTGAATGACTGACAGGTCCATGTGACTGAGTAGGCTGTAGATGATTTGAAGCAAGGTCTGCTGCATGCTGGGTAGACCCTTCTCCAATAACTGGCCAACAACAGACTCAGAATTAATGAAACAGTTTGAAATGGAAGGACAAATTTATGAATGAACATCCATTCACCTGTCCATCTGCCTGTCCATCCCACATTCATTTGGCTGAGTCGAAAGCGTAATTAACGTTTTGTCTGGGCCTTGTGTGCTGTTTGGGTCTTGTGTGTAATATTGACAACAGAAATGATGCACAGTAATCCTTTAATCCTTTTAGCTACAGAGCAGAATTTATGGCGGATGTTTACCCATTCTAGCCGAGTACAGCTAATTTCGAACAGACTAGTCTGGCCCTATAGTCAGAATCAGGCTCAAATAGAGTAGTTACTCATACAACAGCAATACAAACCTCTGCCATGTAAGTGACCATGTTCAGGGTGATGTCAGAGAAGGCCTCGTGGAGGTAGCGACAGACCACGTTGACCCAGGAGAAGCAGTCCCGTGTGTACGAATGTGTTTTGTACAGGGTCATCACATGGACCAAGTTGGACAGTTTAGCATTTTTCTCTTCTAGGCATACCTGGCCATCCAATCAAAAACCAAATAATATTTACTACTATTTTCTTTTTAATTACAATGAAAAAAAAAAATATTTGATTGACATTCATTATTTTTCAAATGATCAAGGTCACATTTGCCTTACCTGTTTATCTACTGTTTATCTATGTATAACAAAAAATTGTAGAGGAGGCTAACCTGAGCAATTCTCTCAGCCACATCTTTACAGAACTGTGAGGGGCTGTCAAAGTTCTGGACTAGGTGAGGTAGCAGACAGAGAACGTTTAACGGGAAACCTGAGAAACACAAGATACAGGGTATGTATTTTATACCAAAATGAAAAAGTATTACATATTTAATTTATTGTGTACTATTAATTGATATTAGTACACAATAAATTAATACAACTGAGTTGTAAATAATACACAATATGACAAGTTCCATCCACAATTTCAGTCATGCCAGTAATAACAAAAATCACTGGAAACAATTCTCATTAAAATATTATAAACCTTGAGACACAGTTTTAAAGTTTCACATTTTATTGGATATTATTGGTTGGATCATTTTGTAAAATGACTTATGCGAAATAGGTGAAAAATACTGAGAGAATCACCTTACAATTGAAGTAGCACGACTTCCGAATTTTCTGTTTATTTACAGTTCGTTCAACCACCATGGTCCTCAAAAAGTACATTAGAATATTTAAATAAAAATCTGTCGCCATTTGGATGGAAAACTACTGTAGCTTCAAACACAGAAATCACAACTGATGTTAAAAGGGAGTCTTTTTCATCCAATTGTATGATAATATCTGCACATTATAATGTAAATTGTGTACAATATAATGTGTACAATGTAATGTACACCGATCAGCCATAACATTATGACCACCTGCCTAATATTGTGTAGGTCCAACTTTTGCCACCAAAATAGCCCTGAGATGTTGAAGCATGGACTCCACTAGACCTCTGAAGTTGTGCTGTGGTATCTGGCACCAAGACATTAGCAGCAGATCCTTTAAGTCCTTTAAGTTGCGAGGTGGGGCCTGTTTGTCCAACACATCCCACAGATGCACGATTAGATTGAGATCTGGGGAATTTCGAGGCCAAGTCAACACCTTGAAGTCGTTGTTGTGTTCCTCAAACCATTCCTGAACCATTTTTGCTTTGTGGCAGGGTGCATTATCCTGCTGAAAGAGGCCAATGACATCAGGGAATACCGTTGCCATGAAAGGGTGCACATGGTCTGCAACAATGCTCAGGTAGGTGGTACGTGTCAAAGTAACATCCACATGAATGGCAGGACCCAAGGTTTCCCAGCAGAACATTGCCCGAAGCATCACCCTGCCTCGGTAGGCTTGTGTTCTTCCCATAGTGCATCCTGGTGCCATGTGTTCTCCAGATAAGCGATGCACACGCATCCGGCCATCCACATGATGTAAAAGGAAACGTGAGTCATCAGACCAGACCACCTTCTTCCATTCCTCCGTGAGCCAGTTCTGATGCTCACGAGCCCATTGTAGGCGCATTCAGCATTGTCACAGGGGTAAGCATGGGCATCCTGACTGGTCTGCGGCTTCGCAGCCCCATACACAACAAACTGCTATGCACTGTGTGTTCTGACACCTTTCTATCAGTACCAGCATTACCTTTTTCAGCAATTTGAGCTACAGTAGCTTGTCTGTTGAATTGGATCACACGGGCCAGCCTTTGCTCTCCACGTACATCAATGAGCCTTGGCCGCCCATGACCCTGTCGCCTTTTCACCACTTTTCCTTCCTTGGACCACTTTTGATTGGTACTGACCACTGCAGATTGGGAACACCCCACAAGGGTTGCAGTTTTGGAGATGCTCTGACCCAGTCGTCTAGCCATCACAATTTGGCCCTTGTCAAACTCACTCAGATCCTTACGCTTGCCCATTTTTCCTGCTTCTTACACATCAACTTTGAGAATAGAATGTTCACTTGCTGCCTAATATATCACACCCACTGACAGGTGTCATGATAATGAGATTATCAGTGTTATTCACTTCACCTGTCAGTGGTCATAATGTTATGGCTGATCAACGTATTTTTCAGTATGAGCCCCATATCATCATAATCACATACTTTTAAACTTGGAATTTTATGGCTAGCTGAGGTAAGTATCTAGCGATTCTATTAAATATTGTTTTGCGCAGACTGCATCTTTAATTGACTGAGCTTGGTTAAGTTTGTCAAAAATAAAAACTATTTTTCAGTGCATGCCAATTGGCAGCTGCTTCTACTCAAAGCAATTTCCAGTTATGCATGCAAAGATATCTAGCAGGAATGGCTCAAGCTGGAATTATACCCAAACCATTGTTCTCTCAACCAACTGAATGACAGAGGACGTTAACATTACATATGAATTTTTAGTCTTCTGTTAGTTGATACCTTACCTATGGCCTGGGAGGTATCCACCACAGGAACCCGTGACACAGGTGTGAGCTGACAGAATATGTGCAGGGTGAGGTCAGTGGTGGCGGTGGATGTAAATCCTTTGAGGAGCAGGTGCTGGAGCCCGTTGAAACCGCTCCACCTCAGCTGGCCCTGGAGCTTCTCCAGCCGCTCCCTGTTGTCCTGCTTGTCAAGGGCCACGTGGCCCAGCAGCTTGTGGAGCAGCCGGAGGGACATCTGGTACTCAAACTCAAAGTCTGACTCCATCAAGGCCACGGCCACAAAGAACATGGTGGCCAACAGGTTGGATGGGTGGTTGACATTGTTTGGGTCACTCAGAGGGTCTTTGGATGAAGCTGGACTATGAAGGAAAAGGAGAGGAATGCTTGATGTTTTTGGGGGAAGAAATTGCCTTATTCGAGTTTGTACACAATGCATTTTTGGCCCACATCTAGGTCATATTCACAATGGAGACACAATGGAAAGAAAATTTTCCAAAACAACATTGCTCTTGAACCATCAAACTGAAGATTGTTTATGTGTACTTCAGGAACTACACTGTTTTTTCAAATTAGCATAAAAAACATTTGACTCACCACTGCTATGCTAATGTACTATATAACTCATTTTAATACGTCCACACCTACAAACCCCATGATAAACCACTATAAATAACACATAGTCTATGCCTATCCTATTACTACTACTACCAGTGCTACTACCAATACCACAACTACTACTATTTCAAAACCATAAACAGTTCAAACAGCAATCATGCAACATTTTAGATATTATTATTATAAGTACTGGTTTTTGTCCATTATTAAAACTGTTTATAATAAACAGAACTTTGAAAAAACTTGGGTAAGTTTTGGCAACGCTGCAAATTTCCAGGAACATAGATTATGACCCGTGGATTACGGATTCCTATACCAAAGGATCAAGAAAAATGGTTGTAGCATAAGAGGCAACTGGAAAAGCATGTGTCATAAACATGTGTACATGTATTGACTTAAAGAGTCATGGTATACCCATTTACGGTGACACCTGACCTTCCAGGTGGTGAATAAGAGGGACCTGTGACTGTAAGAATATAGCTGTCAACATTACCTGCGGTTCTTGGCCAACCCACCCAGCTGGGCGCAGGCATGAATTCGGTCCAGTGTTGCACTACGAGGAAGTTCGGACGAGCGGTCTGCCTCGCCAAATTTTTTAGGGACAGAGTAGCTCCTCTGGTGTCGGCTGCGCTCAGTTGTTCCAAAGCCCCTCTGGAACATGTTCAGCTGCCCTGTGCTCTTCCTGTTGGATACCAGCTTGTCACTGATCAGGAAGTCTGGGGAGGATGCCCTAAATAGCCAATAAGAGACTAGTGAGGAATTGAACCAACAAACAACCAGGTATACAAATACCTGACAGAATTTGTGTAAGATTTGTTTGTGCAAACATGTTTACATGAGAGATGTAAGGTTGTAAGAGACAACAGATGTGTGAACTATTTCTGTACTACTTTCACTGTTGTTTCACTTGACTGATATAGTTAGACCTCTCAAAAATAAAAGGGCACCTGAACTGGCTTCAAAGTAACCAGGCATCAGTGTCCTCTATGGATCGGATTTAGCTCTTATGTGCATTATGTTCATGGGGTCCTCTGACTGGTTGTAGGTAAATACCATGTGCTGGTCAAATTAATCTACTTCATGACCCTGAATACAATAGCTTGATTTTCTATGTATCTATATATAAAGTTAGTGTTGATATGAGTTCAGTATTTCTTGCAGATTTGCAGTGGTTATTGGGGAAATATTCAAAGGAATAACTATGTGGGGAAAATAGAAACGAAACAGAATTAGTATTTAAATTATATTTTACATAAGGTAAAGAATATTATGAGGTGGAGCACATTGAGAAATGATTAGAGATTAATTTATCAAATGTAGAGAACATATCTAATATAATGAAAAAAAATATTTTGATGATATGATTTTTGTTAATTTGCTGCTGCTCATTAGCTTTGGACAGGGATTGTGTTATAAATCGAACAACACTATATTTTGCTCCTCTCCCCAACTGTGATATACAAGGGATGCTTTTTGCTTTATTGAGGGAAAACTATTCTATGCCGCAGTGAATGCACTGTACAAATTGCTCAGGAGAGTGCGTAAAGTCAGAAATATAATGTCAAATCATGTGGCACTGTGTGCTATAGCAAAACTATATATTCTACCCCCTCTTTAACCCCCAATGCAACACACTGTAATAAACAATAACTGGAGTAAACTTTAGCTAGTAGCTAGTTGCTTTTATTCATTTATTTTGAATCTGGCATGACATTTTTTTACGTTTCAGAGAATGGTTAACTGATGGGGACGACCTACATTACTATTTGTGAATGATGTTAAGAAAGATGCGGGAGAGACTGGCGTACAGGGAGGAAGTTTGTTTTAACATTCGCAATACATTAAAAAATATATTTTTCTAGCACTTAAAGCATCCAGCCTTTTGTGTCGTTGATGCAATCTTTCCACAGTTTACAGTATTTATTATTATTTAAAAAATATTTATTTTTTAAGGCTTTTATTTAAGGCATTTATTTAAGACATTTATTCAATAGAGACAGTGGCTAAAGACAGATGAGATTGTTTTTGCTCAAAGAGTCGAACCAAAGCTTGGATTGCTAGAAACCCCTAGGCCCCCACATTCCCATTTTTCTAAAACTCTAGGACAAATAAAATATCTAAACCATGTATTATTAAACCAAGCAGTCAGTGAAGTTGACTTGCAACCCAACCTGGTTAGGATAGCCATCAGGTCGTTGTTCTTGAGGCATTCAGCCAGGTTGTCCACCACAGACTCTAAGGTGAGCAGCAGCTCCATCACGTAACCCTGGAACAGTGGGAGGAAATTAAAATGGTACATAACCACCCACAGTTCATACACACGAAAAGGGATGCACGCACACGAGCATAAAAGCGTATACAAACACACATAGACACTCAAACATTTCACTCTAATGGATATAAAAAAGTATTCTGATATAAAATCCTATTTTCCTTACAAACCCTGAAAAATCCTATTTTCCAACACTAACCCCGAAAACCTAACCTTACCCCTAAACTTAACCCAGACTCTAAACACTGACACTAATTCTAACCCAAGTGCCATTTGAAAAATTGCGTACCCAGCGTGTCAAGCAACCCAAATATCCCCACAAGGTCAGCATATTTTTATTTTACTTATATCCTAATGGGGTTTTTGTCCTCACCACAATAGTGAAATGTGATCACATACCTGTACTTCCTCCCCATGCTCTCCCACCACCTCCACCAGCCGCGAGAGCAGGTCAGAGATGGCGTGGGCCGAGAGCGGCTGCTTCAGTGCCCGGAAAACCTGGAAGGACCGACCGGCGTAGTGGCGCGACGAGCTACATAGGCCAGTCTGCAAAGCTATGTCACTCAACTGTTGCTCCAGGTGAAAGTCTGGCCCACACAAAGACAGGAATGTTATGAGACACACAGCCACTAGAAATTTCCCTACAAGAAAAATATCAGGTAAAATATATATATTTCGGAGTGCTAGACATATTTAACCTAACATACATATGAATGTGTTTTATTGTTCTTAATAATTGTGTGTTTAAAGAAAGGTAAATAATATTCACTGACGCATGAATGTCAGAGGCAGGCTAGGCTTTTACAAGCAAAAGGTTAATAAAAGAATAATAGTTCAGTGACTAGTTCAGTACAGTGTGGACAGCTGTTAGACATGATTACCTGATTTGGACTCTTTGAACACAGACACCACGTGATGCAGGAAGTTGGAAAGCTGCTCTGTGCTTTTGGAGATCTGGTTTTTGGGTGAGATGTCTTCATGGCACCACAGTGGTCTGTAGGTCCTAAAATTTACATTTTGTTTAATCAGAGAGGTAAACAAGTCAATTTTGTTTTTGTTTCTTACATTTTTTTTATTAAACGTACATGAAAAAACATCTGCAAATTATACATGAATCAGGTGTAAAATTTAAGGTGTAAAAGGGCTGTACTCCAAATGAAAAGGCTCTGATTTCCAGGAATGATCCAGATAGAGTGGTTTGGGGTGAAGTTGTGCCTAGATGCTGATATTGGCTCAGGTTAGGGTATTTCTTTGTAATGGCTTCTAAAGTTAGTATTGGGGAGGAGAGTCTAATCCTTAATCTGTGCCCAGGTTATAACATCCTGGAGTGAAGTGCGGCTTTGGTGATGTCGCTTCTACAACAAAGCTGGTAGTCTGTTGTTGTGTGGATCACACAAGACCACTAGGTGGCACTGGACTTCAGGAGTCTTCACGCACACTGATATGGCACTGATAGATTGACGTGAAATTGGCAAGTGTCGTTATATTCTTGTTTTCAAGGCCTGCAAATGATCCTTCCCGGAAATATGAATACTAAAGTTCTACTGTTCCACTTAAGTTGGTCTCCATGCAGAGTGCGGGCAGAGTGTCCGTCTGTCTGTCTGTACGTCCGTGGTCCACCAACCTGGTGGTGAGGAACTCAATCAGCTTGTTGGTTTTCTCGTCCGTCACCGCGGGGCTCTCCAGCTCCTCCACCTCCTGGGAGGAGATGTGGGGCAGGTTGGAGGTGCTGCCTCCCAGGCTGAGGCTGGAGGAGGTGGACGAGGAGCTGAGGCCAGAGTCGGGAACAGGGGACACCTGACCCTTTCGGAGGAAATCCACCCCACCTGGGAGGGAGTCGGAGGAAAAGGGAGGGAGTGGAAGACGTAGACAGAGAGTCATGCAGGGAGAGGTCGGAGGGAGAGAAAATTAGGGAGAGGAAGAAGGAGCATGAAAAGAGTCAAAACAGGGACAGTCCAGGAGGTACAAAACAGGATGGAAACATTTTGAAAGGAAGTGCAACGAATTCTCACCCAATTAGAAATGTTTTCAATTTTCAAACAGTGTTTACTGAACATGAAACAGGTGTTTGCTGGTTTAAATCCCTATAATGAATGCTCCTGTCATGAGTCAAAGTAGTAAAGCCTGTTGTGACTGCTATGATCAGTCATATCTCTGCTGCTGGAGAAACCAGCTTTGGTTAATACCATAATGCTATCAAGATATTATCATAAAAGCCATTTCATATCCATATTTTTATGGCTGAAAAGTTGTGTTCAACCACAACTCTGTTGAATATGTCTAGACATGGGTGTCTAGACAATGTGGCAAAACTAATTAAAATGTGAGTGTGTGCGGGGGGGTGACCTATTCCTGCAATGTGCCTATCCCTGACTTGGTAGATGGCCCCTTTTTGGGCAAGAGGATATAAATAGCATAATGGAATGCTTTAAACAAGACTTTTGATGTAATCTGCTGCAGTACATGGGATTGTTTTTGGCCAGACTTCCACATGTTTTTTTATCTCCCACCCTGATAAGAAATGGAGCTCTCCCTCTAAAGGAATGTAAGCCATTCCCTGCTGATGCCTGTACTTAGATTAGCCTTGGAGAGCAGCAATGTGTCCAGTGTCACCCTCTCACTGACCCTGAACCACACCGCTGTCATGGATGGTTATTTAATATTAATTGTATTGATATTTGTGAATCTTTTTTTTTTAGCTCAAACCACTAGTTTTATTATTTGAATTGACTGAATATAAACTGTAGCATGGACAAATTAAAATGTTTAAAATGCCTTAAAATTCATGAGGGGATACATTCATTTTAATTGATTTGAAATGGCCTGGGACCATCTTTAAATGAAGTGACAGAAATGGACGTTTAGCTACATTCTCAGTTTCACTTTAGTGACTCCCTATTGAGATATGCAGCAACACAATTTACCAACAATCCTTTCTGAAGCACTCTGCACAAAATGTAATTATATTAATGGTGTATCATCAATGAGTAGCATTAAATCCACAAATGAAATCCACCTATGTAACAAAAATACAGATCAAACGTGTGTAGATGAAAGCTTAGCTCAAAAGGACAGTGTGTCCCAGCAGGAAGTGAAAAGCATCGATTTGTTGACTATCAAATCCTGAATGGGGGGTGGGGTCCACAATAAGAAATGCTTAATTTTGGTTCTTATTGAATGTCATTGTAATGCCCAAAACATTGGTTTTCTAACATTGTCTATGATTTGGCTGAAATGTTTTTATTTTCATTTTAATTTTAGAATTTAGATTTATTTTTATGTTGCAAGCCCTTAGGAGGCTGTTTCTAAACAAATGGTTCATGGAAGGTTTTTAATGGGTCGAAAATGTTTCAATTCAAAAGAAGTAAATTCTCTTAATTTAAGAAGGTAATTGTGCAAATATTGGGTAGCGACCCAGACACCCTGGTTCGATTTCAGTGGCTTTGGGTAAAAAAAAGGGGAAAGCCAAGTTTGTAAGCAATATTAAAAGTTTTGAAAGCACATATTACAACCTCTATCAGCTGATATTCATAGGCTACACATATTACAACCTGTGAGCCATCATTCATATCTTATACATAATCCAACCTCTATAAACTGTTATTCATACACATAGTCATCCTATACATACATGTTTGTACAGTCAAGACTAGAAGACAACAATCTCACACACATACAATACATGAATAAATTCCTTCACACGTTTGAGTAGTCACAAAACACCACGTTGGAAAAGAAAACACCTGCCTCCACAATTCCAACTTGAAAGTTCCAGTAATTCACTCCGCTGTTCGATATTGGGAAACACCGCCCGAAAGTAACTTGCCCAGGAATCTATAGCGAATGGCGTACTTACTTCCGGTTGTAGTGAAGTATTCTGGCTGGTAACTTGGCTTGCTTGTCAGGGTCTTGCTGCCATTGACCTCTTGTGTCTTCAGCAAAACGGAGGCGATGGTCTGGAAGTTGCTGTTGTAGGATAGTGTGATGAGCAAGTGTAGGAGGAGACGCTTGCTGTGCTCAAACACCTCAGGACGGTAGTGATCCATGCCTGGCGGTGGAACAATATTATTTTCATTTTAGTCACTTCGCAGATGCTCTTAATTGCTTTAGTCAAGGCCACAATGTCAGAGATTCCACCCCATAGGTTCTGGGATTAGAACATTTTGATCAGTGGCCCAAAGTTCTAATAATCATACCCAGAAAGAGGGCGTGGAGGAGCAACGGCAGGTGCAGGGCCCAGTCTTCAGTCACACTGTGGTCAACCACCATCTCGGTCATGAAGATCACTGCAATGTTACACCTGGAGACACATGAACAATATACATAATTTTAAAGATGCATTTCCAGGCATGTTGTAAGGAGAGGACTGACATTTTTATCTGACACTTTTTTTGTTATCTTCATCAAGGGTGAAAACCACTGCCAAAGTGTTTGCCAATACACCACATGAACAACTACAACAACACCACACCAACAACTACATCTGATATAATACAGTGCACTATATACAGTAGGGAGGGACTATGGAATGCAATGGAATATTAAGCATGCCTAGCATTGGAGCTTATCACTGGGAACTAAGAAGATCATGGAATCAGAACTTTTTCTGTTTATCAACAGAGATTAGCTCTTTTACACTATATCCACCTGAAGAGCTGCATGGTTCATGTTCCTTTCATCTGCCACAATGACATCAACCAATGGTCAAACCAATGGTTTTGAAAAGAGGGACCAGGTGGAAACATGGGGAAAGGCTTCTAACAATAGCCCTCTGTAGCCGTCATATCTCACATGCCTCACATACACGGCCTAGTATTTCATACTAGGGGTGTTGCGATATACCGGTATTGACGATAACAGTGATATTTAGAAAATTAAATATTTATATCATGTTAATAATACACATATGATAATATCATATTCACTATGCGAAACTGAAGTTGTATTTTTCCAAAAACCCCTCTCGGTTTTTCGATACCTGTCACTTATAGACTGATACATGTCACTTATAGACAAACAATCCATTTGCTTAAACAAGGAGACTGGACCTATGCACTGGCGTTGAAATCAACTTGCTAGCCCCACTAGAACCCCCGGGAGAGATCCGCAAAGACGCGTCGTTTTTGTAGCCTATTCACATGGAAAAAAGGACGTTGTATTTTTCCAAAAACTCCTCTCGGTCTTTCTATAGCGTATTCATGTCAGCTATAGACAAACAATGTACGTGCTTAAACTACGGGTCTGGACCTATACACCAGCGTTTCAATTGATGTCATTTCGTAACCTATTCACTAGGCGAAAATGTTTTGTATTTTTCCAAAAACTCCTCTCAGTGTTAAGCCTTGTGGATCTTTTGTTTATCAGTTAATCTGGTTGCCTTTTCACTATCCATTAAGTGTAATTGTTCTTTTTTTATTTGTACAGTTATGGTTACTCCACCTGCATACATTCATATTTCGAGTGTAATTAATTTGCCAAAACAGAGAAAAAAAACACATTATACAAAGTTGAAGATTAATTTGACTGATAGCATTTTTTTTCTTCAAATTTACTGTACATACTGCGATAATATTGTTACCGTGAATTATTTTGGTCCCGATAATCGTGTAGTGAAAATCTGATATCGTGACAGCCCTATTTCCTACACACATGCGTCTGCGTGTGTACCTGTGTAGAGGCCCTCTAGGAGTGATGGTTTCAGGGAGGTAGTCGACCAGAGGAGCCCAGCAGCCTCTGTTGACCGGCATGGGCAGAGGGAGTGGCTGATTGGTCTCCACAACACTTATCAACCAACCAGCATACGGTGGAAGGGGTTCACCTAGGGGTAATGCAGGAAGTCAAACGCAGATTAACTACAGTTGGGCACACTTGGGCATATATAGAACACAGAATATCTTATAGCTGGTACTGTCCCTGTTTCCCTTAGTTTCAAAACATCTAATAGTGTATAGTTTAGACAACACAGCTCTCTTTGCATTTAGCACTTTGACCCCATCTCTCCCCAGAAAGTAGAATCAAAATTGAGTTTTTGTGTCATTGGCTGTTTCTGTAGCATCCAATAGGTATCACTGCCAGTTCATTCAGAGGATCTCCTCAAATCTCCCAAATAATCATGCATAATCAATGGTGCTGACCTAGATAACCATCCTAAGCATTCCTGAGGAGCAGCATACTTTCCTAGCCTATATTTTTCACCACATAGTTTGGCCCCCATGCTAACATCAATATCTTAAAGTGTAATTCAAAACATACATACAGTACTAGACCAGCAGTATGTCAAGAGTGAGGGTTGCCAAACCCAAAGGGTCAACCCCAATTTTAAGCAGCAACCCTAAACTGATTTTGGATTTAGGCTACAAACAAGCTGTAAAATGCCAAAGGAAGACAAAACTCAGATCCACCTGCCCTAAAGTCGAGGAGTGAAATAAATGGGACTACTCTTGGGAAGTACTATCTGTGTGGAAAAAGGGGGCTATGGGAAATTTGTTTTTGGAAGTCATTGTTTAGAGAATATGAATTGATTAATTAAATGACAATGTATAAAATTTGTATCCATATTAGGTACATATTTTAGTCCTGATTCTCTCCTCAATTTGAATATTTTCACATACAACACATATACATATATTTACTCACACTTTTCTTCATCGTAGGAGCCTCCAGAACTGTTGCTGTATCGAGACTCCAGATGGCAGTGGTTCCGCATGATATTATTCAGCCTGGGATTCCAAAGGGGAGAGGTCATGAGATATTCACCATGACTGATGCACCTCTATTACATTCCCCCACAAGGTCCCAGATGTCCTTGGTTACATTTACACAACCACACCAATGCAGATTATTGATATAATGTTGTAAATTATTTACAAAAATGTTTACCAATCAGATCAGATATTTAAAAAAAATTGATCTGATTGTTCAAAAGATCAGTCTTTCCTATTATGTTAATGCAGACAGCCCAATCTGACCATCAGACACCATTTTTAAACAGCATCTTTTATGATTGGTCAAAAGACCATTCATTGGACAAAAGATCAGAATTGGGAAGCCTGTGTAAATAGAGCCATAGGGCAATTTGACAAGATCCATGGTTGTTGCTATAGCAAACTACCAATAATAGTTATCTAAACAGTACAAAGAAATTTGAGAGCAGGCCCCATTCTAAGTGCTGTATTGTGCTGCAGTACCTTTCTTCATTATCCTTTGCTGCTTTAGTGTCATCTGTGCCAGGGATATTCTCCTGGCCGTCAACTACAGTGTTACTACTGGATGTTGTTCCTAAGAAGGTAGAAATATACATAATTGATGGTTTACAGACACAAGTAATCATACATAAATGGGTTGTAACAGTACACATGTTTATTCGAAATGAAGCACGGTTCAGCTAGGTTCGGTTTGCTCTGTAAACCCAAATACACAAAAATCTGAACTATTACAAATTAAAACATTTCAAAAGCGACTGGCAAGTCGACTACTCATAAGAGCCACCAAGTGTGGATCTGGGGTGTGTTAGTTACAATAAAAACGTTTTGTTTAACAAGCAAAACAAAATGTTAAGGGAGCCGCCTTTGTTTTGTAAATTTATGTTTGAAACATACACCATACAATCAGCCATAACATTATGACCACCTGCCTAATATTGAGTGGGTCCCCTTTTGCCGCCAAAACAGCCCTGACCCGTCGAGGCATGGACTCCACTAGACCTCTGAAGGTGTGCTGTGGTATCTGGCACCAAGACGTTAGCAGCAGATCCTTTAAGTCCTGTAAATTGCAAGGTGGGGCCTCCATGGATTGGACCTGTTTGTCCAGCACATCCCACAGATGCTTGATTAGATTGAGATCTGGGTAATTTGGAGACCAAGTCAACACCTTGAAGTCGTTGTTGTGTTCCTCAAACCATTCTTGTACCATTTTTGCTTTGTGGCAGGGCGCATTATCCTGCTGAAAGAGGCCAATGACATCAGGGAATACCATTGCCATGAAAGGGTGCACATGGTCTGCAACAATGATCCAGGTACGTGGTACGTGTCAAAGTAACATCCACATGAATGGCAGGACCCAAGGTTTCCCAGTAGAACATTGCCCGAAGCATCACTCTGCCTCCATCGGCTTGCCTTCTTCCCATAGTGCATCCTGGTGCCATTTTTTTGTTCATTTGCGGCCTAATATATCCCACCCACTGACAGGTTCCATGATAATGAGATTATCAGTGTTATTCACTTCACCTGTCAGTGGTCATAAAGTTATGGCTGATCGGTGTATATGTGTTCATGTTGCATGCAGCCTGAACTGAGCTGTCCTGTACGTGGACACTAGTTGCTTTAGATAAGTGTCTGTCAACTGACTGAAATGTAAAACAATTTGCTGGCATGTCCATCCTGACTGTGACTGTTAGTTACAGTAGCGTGTGTAATTGTTCTTGTACAGGCATGTGCTTATTTCAGTCTTTGTTATCGTTTGTGTTGGTGCATAGTATCTGTACGTTTACCTGAGGCGGCGGTGGAGGTCTTGTTGGTAGCAGTGAAGCGGTAGAAAGGTGGGTTGTCACAGTGCTGCACTACAGGGTTGACTGGATCTGTCTGCTGCAGCTCAAACAGCAGCTCCTCCATGGTCTGAATGGTGTTGTTCCGACACAGGTAGATCACTACCTTCTTGATCTAAATCACCCACATACACAAACAAACATACATGCAAACAGTATAGAGACAGGGTTAGTTCTCTTGTATTGTATTTAGGTTTAGTTCATTTAATTGTTCTAAGGCTTTGGGGCTAAATTTAGTTGACTGTATGCTTCTAAGGTATTGGGATTGAAGTTCAGTCTACAGAAAGTGTATGCTGGAATAAGGAATAGTAGCAGCGCAATGAAGCAATGCCACCATATCTAATGACTTACAACCCAAACCCAGACTATGCTGGCCAATAGCAGGCCAATGCTAGTATTTTACATACTTATTGATCTTTTGCCTAATAACATTTCCAAGCTGACTTGATTTTAAAAGACCATATTGATAAAAAGATCAGAACTGGGCTAAATCTCTCTGGATAGGTGCATGTCCTAAAGTATTGAAAAGTACTGTAAATCTACAGTTCTAAGGTTTTGACCCTAAAGTTAGCCTCCTTTCATGATTCTTTTTTTCTGGCAGGTTTATTTAAAGTGATATTGCGTTCGAACGGCAGGCCAACTCACATAAGGCAGGAGAGTAGTGTCACTGCTCACGCCACACAGGCTGATGAGGAACTGCAGGGTAGTCCTTAGGTTGTTGGTCCACCTGTCGTTATTGACCAGAGCGTTCCAGGCGTTCTCCATCTCTGGTCCTGGGATTTCATCTCCGTACTGACAGGACAGTGCAGTTTCATCAATTTGTCACATTAACAACAGAATGAACCTCAACTGCGCAAAACATACAGTGTATGCAGTCATATTTGTTATGTAATTGCTATCGTGCTAAGTGTTATTACGCCCAAGATTGAAGTATGTCATCTGTCTTTCAGTGCGCACGCACGCACACACACTATGGCAGGTGAAAAGCGACTTTAATAAGCTCTTGAAACGACCCAATGCGCATACCACCGCGTATGCGACCGTGTATACGTCTATACGCGTATGCAACCATGTATACGTGTATGCACCCATGTATACGCGTTCCTATACCCGTATACACGACGCGTCAGTATACACGTTCAGTCGACTGTCATAGACGACCTACCCAGACGACTGAACGCACGTGTATACGCGTGTAGATATTATTCTATACAGCAGAGGGCGCAGTAGCCTGGGGATCTCTAGTCTGTACAAACAGGAAGTTGTTAAACACCTCCGAAGAAGAGATGAGGCATAGGTTTGTTTTTCTACAGGTGAGAGAAGGTAGTCATTAATCTAGCGAAAACCACCAGGCATGTGGACTGGAGGTGCTTGGTTACATGCAATATAGCAAGTTACCATTGGGTTTTGTTGCCTCGGTTTGCTAGGGACATTGTAATTTTTTTTTCACTCTCGAAAATTTCATCAATGTGGCCATAAACCATCGCGTTGGCTATTGGCTATAGCCTATACGTCCTCCCTTCCCAAACCGAAGTTCATGTCCATTGCTCAATCAAGCATGTTGTTGCTTAATGTTGTGTAGCCCTATAACCGCAACATCTTTTTTAGGCTCAATTTTTGTTTGACCATTTTTTTGTATTATTGTCTTTGCTGTGCTGTTTTCTCTGTATGAGTTTTAACATAAGCGAGACTGGGTGGCTAGTTAAAACCACAGACAACGAATTCAAATCGCAGACATTAACATGTTTTTATTAGTATATTTACGATTTTGCATCTCTCTTACAGGTTTCCCATGAAGAATCTATTTTATTTCACCCTTGTCTGTAAACAGGACTTCTTTCTCTTACATTTTTCTTCACAGAAAACTGATGGGCCTACCTGTAATTTGTAGCCTATATACTTTATTTTTCAGTATTGTAGATATCATTCAAATGTACATTGTAAATATGGAAAAAAATGCTTTAACGACTTCTGGTTATTATTAAATAAATGTACTATATACATATTCAAATATTTTAGTTTTGTCATGTCTTTTGAGTTTTCATGGAATCCCTAACATGTGCATTGCAGTTTTACATTGTGATTACACAGTGCAGATCGGGAGTGTCATATTTCCCTAGCGAGTAGTATAAATAATTTTGTACTCTCTACATTGTTTTCATTTTTTTTATTCTGACCCTTTTCAGTTTTATAAAATCAATAACTTTATTTAAATAACAACAGTAGAATTCTAGCCAGCTATGACCATGTAGTCTTACCAACACCCGTGCCAATCAAATTAATCATGTATAGGCTACTTTGTTTAGGAAGGTATTGAAAAAAACATCATAAATATGCCATAGCGCAAACTTGGCAAGAAGCACGGATAATTAAAATGCAAAGCATGTTGTTCGTGTAAAATCAGACATATAGCAGGTTGTCATTTTTTCATGCCCTGGCTAAAGAAATATTAAGTTATTTATTTGGGATTGTGATTGGCTGTATTAAATAAGTCTCAAAATTGTGCTGATATAGGCCTACTGTCGAAATGAATCGCAGGTCCAGTCATCCTTCATGTCAGTATATGTTTCTGGCCACAATAAACTACAAAACTGTTTTGTGAAATAGCCTATAAGTAATAATTGTACCGTAAAATATGTGCTGGTAAATAAATAGGTTTGTTACATTACCGTGCCGCACAACTTTGCGACAAACTTAGCATAGATCAATAGAAATATATTTAAATAAATATTCTTACCAAGCTATTAGCTACGTTTTATGCCATTCCTAAACAAATGTCGAGTCACAACGTGGTTTAATTGTGTTTATGGCTATCTCAAATCAATTTAACAGACTAACAGTATGATAGGATACTCTGTCAAACATTACTCAGAATTGCTTAGGTCTTGGTTTCAAAATCTAGCCTAACTTTGTGCTAGAATAATCACGGCTCCACAAACAGTAATTCCATAACCATTTGGTAACTATTAACACCCTCCCTATTCTTTTATTTTCCATTCAATTCTAACTGTTAAATATGCATTGACTCTGGTATGGAAAAAAATGGTTTCAACAATAAATGAAATAAAAAATATATGCTAGCCTATATAACACACTTTTGAAATATATTTCCTTCAAATAAAGTCATGTTTTAGTTTAGCTTATATCACCAAATTCAGCAACATATTTTACTGTCAGAATTTGTCTAAATAGAACAGGAAACTATTTTTAGCCATCAAGTGGCTATTTGATCCAGAGTTCTTGTAGCAAGCGAATCGCTGAGCGATTTTTGACAAGTCATCAGTCATCACCTGCATATATTTCTCTGGCCTAGTCAACACAGGGTTGTTCCCTTGAAGTATATTAAAACAGACAAAAACTGATTCGAATTCAATTATTCAAAACACAGATTTACCTTAACTGTAGGCTACACTGAATAAAATACTGCATAAAAACGCACTAAACTTGCAAAAAGCACCTTCTGGTGTACGGTTCAGCCTTCTTTAGAATAAAAATCCACGAGAGACCAGCACCCTCTACAGGATTAGTGAATAAATACATACACGTATACATGTGAGTTCAGTCGTCTATGTCAGTCGACTGAAGCAGTCGTCTGAGCGTGTATACTGACGCTACGCATATAGGTGACTGAATAGTGCGACTGTGTTGGACGACTGAGTGTATACCACCGCGTATGCGACCGCGTATACGCGTATACAGCCGTGTATAAATGTATACGTCTATGTATACGTGTATGTAGTGTATACGCGTATGCATACGCGTATACATGTATACACGGTCGTATACGCGTATACACGGTCGCATACGCGGTGATATACACGTTCAGTCGTCCAACACAGTCGCACTGACGTAGACGACTGAACGCACGTGTATACGTGTATGTATTTATTGACTTATC